>BQNB010066933.1:0-34380 GCA_026074375.1 Tanacetum coccineum | reverse complement strand
ACCCGTGACGACATTGGCATCAGGGTTTCCCGGTGCATTTCCCCTCTTTTCTGCATTCCCAACTGCATAAACCCAGCCTTGTGCATTCCTATTTCCTCCATCTTTATTCTTCAGCTTAGGACAATCTCTCTTGAAATGTCCTAGTGCTCCAGACTCAAAACAACCATTTCCCTTGGGGGCTGCCCCACTGCCCTTCTAAGTATTAGCAACATTTGAGTTACCAGTATTCCTACAATCGCGAGCAAAGTGCCCTATTTTGTTGCATTTGTGGCACCTTTGGGTGCACGGGCCATTGTGGTGGAGATGGCACTTGTTGCACTTAGGCAAAGATCCCCCATAAGGCTTCCTTTCGCCTGTCCCCATGTTGTAGACCTTGGCGACATTCTGCCTCTTGAAGGGTAGCTGTTGGTGACCATGGTTGATTCTGGATGAATCATCGGCCTTCCTCTTATTGTCAGATTGCCTTTCCGCGTAGGTGCGGAGTTTTTGATCCATCAAGTCATTGGCCAACTCAATAGTCTCATCCAACGTCTTGGGTCTAGCAGACTTGACGTTCCTATTAATGTTCTCAGGAAGTCCACTGATGTACTTGTCAACCTTCTCGGTTTCATTGGCAACAAACTTGGTACATATCAGGGTTAACTCTTGGACATCGTTTCCCTTGACCTTTAGGTTCCACAGCTCAATTTCTAATTTCTTGATTTCACCCTGCGGATAATACTTGTCCGTCATCTTTTTCTTGAGTACTTCCCAAGTCATTGCATATGCCTCAGGACCTAAGGTTCTTATCTGACCATTCCACCAAGTCAAAGCAGCACCTAACAGAGTGCAGGTGGCAAACTTTACTTGATTCTCAATAGCACAACCACTGATATTGAAAACTGACTCTATCTTCTCAATCTACCAACTCAAACTGACCACGCCTTCAGTCCCTTTGAAGTTCAAAGGTTGACACTTCATGAAGTTAGCATAAAAAAAAGGGCGCGCAGTTTGCACGTTCCTTCGATTATCCTCGTGCGAACTGTGGCTTCCATCTTCATTAGTGGAGTTTCGCAAAAGAGCTTGGTCAACCATCTATCCCCCGACCTCTGGTAGGTCTAGCAGTGGAACTCTCCCCGACCTCATATCTGGAGCCTAGGGTGGAGAAATACAACCTCTTGCGGGGAGGCTGCTCAGACTCGGGAATGTCATCCCTACGGTCAACAGGTGGTGGTATGTATAGAGATAGTGGTAGTGGTGGTAGTAGAGGTGATGGTAATGCGGCAGTAACTGCATCAATGAGAGTCTGAGTGGATGTTATCTTGAGTGTCTGGATTTGGGTTGGACACCCAGATGATGGTAGTAAAGGTGATGGCACGGGTGGTGGTGATGAATGTGCATGTGGGGCCATGATCCTAACAAGGCGCTCCCCTGCAGAGGGTGGTGATAGTGAGACAGGTGGTGATGGTGATGAAGTAGTCATGGCCAAAAGTCTCTCAACCTCTGCCTCTAGTGGAAGGGATATAGAAGTCTGAGGCCGGACAGTAATCCTAGCCCCAATAGTAATGTCAGTGGAGGGTGGTGGTATAACAGGCTCTGTTCCCTTAGGTGGGAAAACAGGCTCATCAACAGGTACAACAATAGCAGAGTCGGCCGGAGCTAAGTGCTCCTCCTCCTCCTCCTCCTTATCGTCCTTATCATCCTCATCCTCATCATTGGTGTCATCCCTAGATGAAAGATGAATCGCCGTCATCATCATCTCCATCATCTCCCCCGTCTATAGGATAGTCGACCGGACCATCCTCTGTCTCATCATCCTCGTACTATATTAACTATTAAACTACGAGCTATAATAAACAGTAAAATACACGGGGTGACCGAGTCTTTTTCTAATATCTAACACAGGATCATGTGCGTGTACGAACATAGGCTCACGCTCATCCTCGTCCTGATTGCATCGGGTGTACGAACGTGTACGAACATGTGCGTGTACGATCATGTGCGTGTACGATCATGGTTGCATCGGGAGTCCGTCGTATCCTAATATGATGACCCGTGGGATGCCCCCCTCAGATATCTCCTCATCATCGGCTCCCCAGAAGGCTCTGCCGGGCTCAAAGTCGGTGTAAACAGAAGTGTAGGTAACTGCAGATGTCGCAGAAGACATGATTACTACAAAAAGCAAAATAACCTATATAAATATTACTTATAGGAAAGATCGGTATGATATGTCTGTAAGCTTTAATCATAAAAGTCTTATAGTAATATACGTAATATCATTTATATACACGTATATCAATCATGTAAGCACTTAGTACCCTACTAATGCTAAAACAATGCATGTCATGTAAGCATATATGTGCTAGATGTAAATAAGTAATGCATGTATGTCCCTCACAAATCCCATTTGTGAAGCCAGTGTTTGAAAATGGTTATAGTCCAGACAAGACTTTTGACCTGGTTCTCTATAACCTTGGCTCTGGTACCAATCTGTAACACCCCCAAATCTGGGTCGCAGCGGAATGTTGAATATCCGAGGGCGTTACATTTATGGATCAATAGCACAAGAATATGAGAACGACCACTAAACGTGTCGTTTGAAAAAGATACATTGGATTAACAAAATACTGGTTTGTTACATAAGCCCGTGGCTTCAAATTGTTTAATAACATAAATAAAGATTCCGGTTTATAACAATTGTCCCCAAAATGTAATAAGACCCCAAATCTTTCATGTTGACTCTTCAATTTTTGACTTCCAATGTATCATCGCACCTCGTGCCTTATTGACCTGAAAACATGCTTAAAACGTCAACATAGAGTTGGTGAATTCATAGGTTTATGTAAATCATTTGTAGGACCGCAAGATTTCCAAGTGTATGATTAAGCAACACATGCAAACATCATAAAAAGGTAATTACGTTTTCCTAAGCTCATGACACCGAGGCTTGACGTATGCAAATAAATTTGCCAACAAGTGTCCGTGAATGATGTGCTAACCCTGCAACATCCCAAGTTCGACATGGTATGCGTTCGTTCCCGGTGATAGCTAGTCACCCGAACGGGGATTGTCAATCCCTAATAGATCTATTCATAACATTCGCGCCCACATAATGCAATTCCCAATTACATCTATGCAATTAACAGTTCATGATGGTGGACGTAATGGGTTATAGTTACTTAGGCAAACACGTAATCGTAGTATAAAATGTACACTTGCAATGTACACTTACATCCAATTTGTAAAACAAAAGCATTGTTCTCACCCCAAGATGTAAGTCATTTTAATGAATTGGTAAAAACATGGGCAAAAATTAACTTACCTGAGTGAATAGTACTCTGAAATTGATAACTAGCTATCATAAGTTATGTAATCACACGTCAAATACCTAAGTAAATACGGTCAGTCCTTAGTTACAAGTTTAAGCTAAAGACTATGTAGAAATACAATATACTTGCTAGTTTATATATGCTGTTATTCACTTGGGTGGTGGTGGTACGTGTTTAATGTATTTTAAATTGTTTGATGTGCTATTGGGAAAACGGATATTATTACCTTTCTTATAAATATACATTATTTATTTAGTCATAAATAACCGCTTAATGTCCGAATACTTTAATATTCGACCGATTCTTTAAGCATGTTATTATATTCACTTTTGATCCACAAATAAACCCTTTATCAAACTTATAGATATTCAACTTTTAGGTCCCTAGGTTTATAAATATAAACATTTACAACTGTAAGCCCTTTAGTTTTGTTAATACATTATTTAGTACTTTAAGTTTACAAAATGAAATTTAGGTATTTATAGTTTCTACTGGTAGATATATCATTATACTGGTAGCATATTAGTTACTCCTGGTAGAATAATATTGTCATTAGTATGGTTAAGTACCATAATGGTTTACTATGTAATGTTATAATAGTCCGGTAGTACAAATGTCATTCGTTAAGCTCTATTTTAGTTTTTGCTTAAGCTGTTTGGCTTATTGATAAGCTCGGATAAGATTATTTTGAGCTTATTGGGGCTCGTTGGCCCAACAACCATTACGGAAAATTAGTACCAAGGTCCATTAAGGTTCATTTGGTTTTTAAAGGGTATAAGGGCCTATATAAGTTTCAATAAGCTTGTAGGTTACCTTAATAAGCTCGTAGGGCTTATTACCACTTCGTGGGCGCTACTGTTGGGCCTGTTGAGCTTGTTTGGCCTTATTGGGCCCGCTTGTGGCCCGTTAAGTTTTCTTAAACATTTGATTCTTTCCTACGGGTTTATGTTTCTTATAAGCCCTCGATAAGCTCATGGGAGCTTAATTATAAGTTGAGAGCCTTCACTAACAGGTCGTTGGTATTAGTGATATAAATGGCTTGTTAGGACTACTAGCACCAAAACAAGTTCGTTTAGCTTACATATGAGTCGAGTTTATCTCATGCAATCATCCTATTAGTTAGTATACTCTTCCCAAGCTACGCCATTATGTTTTTCGTGAAAAATTTGCATGTAGTTTTTGTGTATTTAGTACATATGAGTTAGTGATCATATAGGTTTCCCTTTCTTGTAATTACATGAAAACGTTTAATGCCTTAGTTCATTTTTAAATCACATTTTACATCTCTTAGCACCCCACGAGTGATAATATATATGTATATATGCGTATAACATGTATGCTTTGCATTTAGCATGCATAAGCTCACGTTAGTTTATTATCTACCAACTAACGTGACCAAATCGATTAGAAATCAAAGAAACCATTATGATACGAATGAGTATAAGATTGGTATGCGATTTACAAAAGTCCTAGTGATCGGTTTCGAGTTGGACGTGTAGAAGTAAGTAGAAACAACCCGAATGGAATGACAACCAAATTTCGTGCTTAACCTTGCTCCTAAAACCCTATCCTTTACTTGAATGCTCTTTATATGTTCTTGCTAGTGAACTTAGGGCTTCATTTTAAGTAGTGGTGTCGAATTAATGTTTGAGTTGGGTCGGCTGTGATGAATTCGAAACCAAAGGAGAAAGCAAAGGTGGTTTTGCTTTGAGAGATTGTTTGAGTGTTGTAAGAGAAAGTCAAGTGTCAAGTAGGAGTGGTTTATATAGGCTTAAGAATTTAGTTAGCTCACTTAGTCCTTGTCTAAGCCAAACCGTGCCCTATTAGTGGTTTTTATGGTTTCTAGTTAGTTCAAATAGTTTTGCTAATACCTATCTATGTACACCTCTTAATTACATGATCATGGTACAAGATTTATTAGGATTTAGAAATCTTATGGTTTGTGTAGGTGATTGTTTGGTCACGGGTATCAATAGGAAAATGAGGGATCCAAAGTGGTTAATATCCATTGTGTATTAAGCTAAGTGGAGACATTAAGGACACTCTTTAATTAATTCTAGGTTGTACATGTACTTAGGAAGATTTCTAGTTTTGTATGTATGTGACACGTGTAACTTATGGGTTTTTGGCTTACCCATTTTTTGCCAAGTGACATATTAACACAAGAAATTATTAATCTTTGTGTTTAAGGATTGAAAGTGGTTATTGGTTTGAGTCTAGGTAAGTTTAGGTATTTTCGGAGTGTGTCTGAACGTATTTTATTGTAAAACGTAAGCCTTTCACGCGACCAATAAAATAAAAAACGTAAAGTCAATAATTATCTTCCTAATAATTACATAACACCTGCTTGACGTAAACCTTAATTTATTTGGTGACCGTTTACGTTGACTGATTATTTCTAGTCTACGTAATTTAGCTTAAAAGTTAAATTAAAAGTAAACGTGTATCAGACTAAATTAAATAGTGAAGAATAATGGGAGTCGTAAAATGACCTAAAATTGAGAAATGTTACATAAAGTATAAAACTTTTTCAATAAGAAATTTTCGAAAAATAAAAATAAAAACAAGGGAAAGTGGGAAGCCCAAGGTGAGCCAAGGCTCGAACCCTGGACCTCTACCACCCTCAACCTGATTTTAACACACCACACACAACCACTCTGCCCTTGGGACTTTTTCGTTATAGCTTTGCACAATTAATTACTTAGCCCCCTTTTGGCCTTTTAAGCTTTCAGCCCTTATTTGCTCATTTCCAGCTTATTAAAATAAGCTGGTTGTCCCATTTTATTTTTAATAGATTCTTCATAGTATTAAGCACTTTTCTAATTTTTTTAGATTTTCTATAATTAGTTTAGTATTTTTAATATTTAATTTAGATAAAAATTGTTTTTAATTCATACAAAATTAAATAAAAGTCAAAAAAATATAATTCTTTTTTTCTAAAATTTTTATTAACCATTTAGAATTGTTAAAAATTAAATTTTCATTTTTAGGGTTAAATTTGTAGTATTTAGGTTTTTAAAGAACAGGTTTTGGAGCCCGTTAACGTTTTTCGTGTATTATCCTTAATTGCTTTAGTTTTTAGTTTTCCCTTATTTGATTTTGCATTATATTTGTAGAAATAGGAAACCAAATCAAATATTGATCATTTAAACACGCGATCACAAACTTAATCACGATTTTCAAATTCGCACTTCGTCGGGACACGACCCAGGAAGGTTTTTTTAGGATTTTACTTTGGGTAAAAGTAATTTCCTTCTAAAAGCCTTACGAAATACTTACCCACTCTTTTTAATTGATACTATCCTATTAGATATATATATCTAATAGGATTGTCCTCGAGAGTTTGAATAGTCCTCTCGCTTTGGCCGTTGGTTTCTGGATGATATGCAGTGCTCATACTCAGATCTGTACCCAAAGCTTTCTGAAATGGTTTCTAGAAATTTGATGTGAACCTCCCATCACGATCATAGATGATTGAAACAGGTATTCCATGTCTTGCTACTATCTTGTTCAGGTACAACCTTGACAATTTGGCCAATGGGTTATTCTCCCTTATTGGCAAGAAGTGAGTAGATTTTATAAGTCGATCCACAATTACCCAGATGGTGTCAAAACCATATTTTTGTTGTGAACGGACCTTAGGAAAGCTTGGTGATAAAATCCATCATGATATTATCCCACTTCCACTCGGGTATTGCTGGTTGTACTAATAATCCTGATGGCCTTTGATGTTTCGCCTTGACCTTTGCACACATCAAGCACTTTCTAACATAGGTGGCGATGTCAGCCTTTATATTTGGCCACCAATATAGCTTCTTCATGTCTCGGTACATCTTTTCAGAACCGGGATGGATAGAATATTTTAACTTATGGGATTCGTGCATAATCACTGATCTTAAGTTTCCATAGCAAGGTAACCAACTCTTGCCGTTTAAACATAAAGTCCCATTGGCGCGTGGTTCCAACTTTTCCTTGGGTATATCCTTTCTGATCATACCGCATACATCTTCATTCTCAAGATTCTCTAGTTTCAGGGCTTCGATCTGAGCTTCTAGTATTTGTTTGGGAAAAATCCAAGCCAATAGTCATAATTAAGGCTCGAACCCGCAATGGCTCAATCCGTTCCTTATGGCTTAATGTATCGGCCACCACGTTTGCCATTCTCGAGTGATAACGGATGTCATAATTGTAATCACTTAACAATTCTAGCCAACGGCGTTGCCTCATGTTAAGCTCCTTTTGTTCAAGAATGTGTTGTAGACTTTTATGGTCGGTGAACACGGTGCATTTTGTTCTCTTATGATAATGTTCTCTATATCATTAGAGCAAACTCAACGATCCAAGTTCTAAATCATGAGTGGGTGTAGTTCTTATACATTGAATTTTTTTAGACGGTGTCGAGAAGCATAGGCAATCACCTTCTCTCTCTGCATCAACACAGCGCCTAAACCCTTGTGTGAAGCATCATAATTGATCATAAAATCCTCGCTTCCTTCAGGTAAATCCAGAATTGGCGCACTGCACAACTTCTGCTTTATTAACTGAAAAGCATTTTCCTCCTTTTCACCCCAGTCAAATTTGATTCCTTTCTGAGTAGCTTGTCCATTGATTTAGCAATCTTAAACAATCTCTCAAATAAACCTTCGACTAGTAACCTAGCAATGACCTAAAATTGGGGATCTCAGTCGGTTGTCTTAGGAGGAGCCAATCCTTGATAGATTATCTGGCTGGATCCACATGAATGCCTCTGCTATCAATGACGTGACTGATAAATTGTACCTTCGGAATCCAAAATTCACACTTTAAAAACTTGGCATACAACTTCTCCTTCTTAAGCAATTCCAAAATTGCCTTAAGATGTTGTGCGTGCTCTTTCTTATCCTTTGAATAAATAAGTATATCATCAATGAAGACGATCACGAACTTATCCAAGTAGGGCTTGCACACTTGGGTCATGAGGTCCATGAATACCGCAGGTGTGTTTGTTAGCCCAAATGGCATAACCTGAAACTCGTAATGACCATACCGAGTTTGGAATGCTGTCTTTGGAATGTCTCGTTCCCGTACTCTCAGCTGGTGATAACCCGATCTCAAATCTATCTTTGAATAAATGTTGGATCCTTGGAGTTGATCGAATAAATCGTCGATCCTCGGGAGTGGATAACGATTCTTCACTGTTAGTTTATTTAACTCCTGGTAGTCAATGCACATCCTAAATGATCCATCCTTCTTTTTGACAAACAAGACCGGGGCTCCCCAAGGTGATGAACTAGGTCTTATGAAGCCTTTGTCCGAAAGCTCTTGTAGTTGTTCCAACAATTCCTTCATTTCGGACGGAGCCAGTCGATACGGTGCTCTAGCTACGGGCGCGGCTCCTGGAATTAAGTCGATTTGGAATTCACACTAGACGAGGGCGGAGGAGACCGGCAAGTCCTCGGGAACACTTCACGGAATTTCTTAGGGCACTGATTGGTACTCGTCCCTTTTTGTTGCTTTTCTTCTGACTTGTCGTCCTCCTTCTTGGCGGATATCTGTGCCAAAAAGATTTGACATCCTTTCGCCATGTACTCTTGAGCCTTTGAAACATGAAATAATGGTCAATCGAGATTCTCTGCATGTTGTTACTTTGTCACTTCGAAAAATCAAGGTTTACCCCCCATAGGGAATTCGAACAAGTTTCTCATCACACACGATCATGGCGTGATACTTTCTTAACCAATCCATGCCGATTATAATGTCGAAACTACCCAGTTCTACGGGCATTAGATCTATGTTGAACGGGTGGTTTAAGAAATTTAAAGTGCAATCCCGTATAATAGTGTCTACCCCAACTATTTTCCCGTCAGCTAATTCAACATCATAACTATTTTCTAATGGAATTGGGGGCGATGTCAATCAGGGAACTAAACGCTATTTTAGTAGATATAAAAGTTCTATGGCACCTGTGTTTAAAATAGATAAATGCATGACGGTTGTTTAAGAGGAACGTACCCGTGACGACATTGGAGTCCGGGTTCCTCGATGCATTCCCATTCTTCTCTGCATTTCCAACTGCGTATACCCAGCCTTGTGCATTCCCATTTCCCCCATCCTTATTCTTTAATTTTGGACAATCTCTCTTGAAATGTCCTGGAGCTCCACATTCAAAACAACCATTCCCCTTGGGAACTGCCCTATTGTCCCTCTGAGCATTAGCAACATTAGTGTTGCCAGAACCTCTGCAGTCGCGGGCAAAGTGCCCTACCTTGTTACATTTGTGGCATTTCTGAGTGCACGGGCCATTGTGATGAAAATGGCCATGGTGCATTGGGCAAGAATACACCACTACGGCTTCTTTTCACCCGAGCCATATTGTAGACCTTGGCGACATTCTGTCTCTTGAAGGGTTGTTGTTGATGGCCATGGTTGTTTCTGGATGAATCATCAGCCTTCCTTTTGTTGTCAGTCTGCCTTTCCGCATAGGTGCGGAGTTTCTGATCCATCAAGTCGTTGGCCAACTCAATAGTCTCATCCAACGTCTTGGGTTTGGAAGACTTCACATTTCCATAAATGTTATCAGGGAGTCCACTGATGTACTTGTCAACCTTCTCAGTTTCATTAGCAACAAACTTGGTACATATCAGGGTTAGCTCTTGGAAATGTTCAGTGTATGTTGGAACATAAGTTCCCTTTGACCTTTAGTTCCTACAATCATTTTAGTTCTTGATTTCACCCTGCGGACAATACTTGTCCATCATTTTCTTCTTGAGTACTTCCCAAGTCATCGAATATGCATCAGGACCTAAGGTTCTTATCTAACCATTCCACCAAGTCAAAGCAGCCCCTAACAGAGTGCAGGTGGGAAACTTAACCTAATTTTCAATAGCACAACCACTGATATGGAAAACTGATTCCATCTTTTCAATCTACCGGGTTAAACCAACAACGCCTTCATTTCCTTTGAAGTTCAAAGGTTGACATTTCATGAAATCAGCGTAGAAACAAGGGCGTGTAGTTTGCACATTCCGTCGGTTATCCCCGTGTGAACTGTGGCTTCTGTCTCCATTGGTGGAGTTTTGCAAAAGAGCTTGATCAATCATAGCTTGAACGGATTCTGGAGTCATGTTGTTTGGGTTCGTGTTGTTTGGTGGGGTATTCGGTCCTCGTCTTGTCATAGGTGTCGTGATTCGTCTAAATCACAAGAGACAAAACATGAGGTCATGACAAGATATACAATAATTTATAGATGAGACAACAACACAAGAGAGGTATATAGTACAACATAACACATCTATTTCATTCATAACTTGGAAAATCTTACATGAAATAGTTTTTGGTACATAAAATACAATACAAAAGATCTAAGGCTATGCTAGCGGGGAGAACCCCTAATACTTAACATGCCTGAACAACTGCCTAGCAAAGTAAAACGACATAAACCACTAGACGTGACTATCCGCATCCCTAAAAGCATCCTGGTGATCTGGAACTCTAACATCTAGTCCTGGCTGTCTAGCACTCCTCTACTGTTCTCGCAATGCTAACAACTCGGCCTGTATGTCCCCCATCTCTTGTCTCATGTCTCTCATCACTCGGAGAATCTCTACCATCTGTGCCTTACGTCTACGGTCAGTCTCTCGAAGCTCTGCCATCTCAGTTTGCTGCATCTGGGAGCGAGTCTCATGTACCTGATGATGTGTCTGAATAAGAGTACCCTGCTGCTGTAGCTGTGTCTGATGTGCCTGGATCTGGGACTCATGTGCATACACTAGATCACGGTGGGTCTGAAGCTCATACTGTGACAACCATGGCTTGAGCAGGTTAGTCAAACCGTTAGTGTTGACTTAGGTGCTTGTTGCAATGTATGATTTAAGTGATTTTATGTGTTTATATGGGTTTATATTTGTTTTTGAGGTATTGGTAATCAATCTATTGAGTGTGATCATCTCAATGAGATTGGATTGGTGGTAAAATTGGTTAAGTTCATTTCGTTCACTTTTGAGTGACAAGGAAAAGATTAATGAGATTCGAGCGTTTTTGTGTTAATTGTGTAAGTATTTTTACGTATATGTATTTTTGTGTTAGTAGTCTAAGATAGGTTTAGATTTTTAGTGGTAAGTTAAGAAAATGTAAAATTTCTATTTTAGGAAAGTTAGGTTGAAAATGAAAAGTTAAAAGTTATTTTTAAAAGTCTAGTGGATTAGTTTTTAAGCAAAAAGGTATAGTCAAATTTGTTAAGGTTTCTATAAAAATTTAAGGAAATACAAGTAATTGTATAATTAATAAATAAAAGTAAAAAAAGAAGAAAAGGGTCTATCCGGCCGAATAGTAGAAAAAAAAGAGTTTTATTAGAAATCGAATTCTAAATAGGCTTTATCTAGGATCTCTTAGGAGGCTTATAAATACAAAACTAATCCCTAACCCTCCCCTCATTTGTTCGGCCGATTTTTACAAGAGAAGAGAAGAGATAAATTTGTTAGAGTTCTTGGGGTTAAGGTATTTTCTAATCTTTGTTTAATTCTAGTTATTTAATTTTCAATTCTTGTAATCTAAGCTTGATGGATTAGGGTTTATAAATTAGGGTTTATAAATTAGGGCTTTGATTTTTCTGGAAGTTTATAATGTTATAATGATTGTTTGATCATTAGTTTAATTGGTTACGTGATTTGACCTTGCGTTAGGGTCTAGATTGCCCGAATTAGTTGTTTAATTCACTGCAGAATTTTAGGCAGTTTTGTAACGAGCATAGAATGGATACCTAAACTTAACCACCTTATAACTCCAATACAGTAATTTAAATGGTCGATCTTTGGTACTTCCACATTTCAGACATCACTTAACCATTTGCTCCCCCTTTATATGTGCATTGATTAATCGAAAGAGTTTAGCACATATATGGGAAAGCGTACACTTGAGAACATAAAAATTACATTATTAGCCATATATTTTAATCACATTTTCTCCCCTTATCAAAAATGTCAAATCTCTGGATATTTTGGATATCAATTGATTTAAATATTCATGGTTTTAGGGAAAAGATGTCCAATTATTAACAACCCAATTATTGGAACATGGTTTTAAGGAAAAGATGTCCAATTCTAAAGGGTATTTGTAAAAATGTAATGGCTTTGGGAGAGCTATGAGAGGTTCATAGGACATGTATGTAGCATGGTGAATTTTGGTTTGAATTATGGAAGTGTTTAAGTGGTACGTTTAGGATGCGTAAGTGAGTGTAAAATTCTGCTCAGAACCAGAAAATTTAAAGTGTAGCATTGAAGTGTAAATGGCATATGTAGGAGTTGGAAAAGGGTTAAATCAAGTATAGAACTATGGTAGATAGCTTAGATATCCATCATAGTTGAGGTTACATCATATTGGGTTGAATGCCTAATTGATGGTAGCTTATTGTGTGCTTAATTGTTTAGATTATCCGTGAAGTGTTTGTGAAGCTTTTGTTGGATTCTTTTGGGAAGCTAAGCATCAGGTGAGTTTCATAGTCCCACTTTTTAATGTTTTTACATTTGGGATGGAAATGATGCAAAGAGGTTTTGAAATGTTTTAGTTACTGTGATAATGTGATTTAAATGATGCATGGGCTATACGTGACTATTGTATGTTATGTGCTACTTGCTTTTATGGTATGAATTGTTGTGCTTGAGCGTGATCGTCTCATGGCATTTATGGATTTGATTGGTAGTAAGCGTGATCGTCTTATTACTGTGAGTTGTTTGAGTGAGCGTGATCGTCTCATTGTTGTTATGTTTTGTGTGAGGATTGAGCGTGAACGTCTCAATGTGGATTGATGTGATTGCATGTTAGCTTGTATGATAGTACGTTGTATGTCCTGCTATGTTATGTTTTATTTATCACAGTAATTGGATTTAAAGGTTTGTTTTGCGTGTCTTAAACCTATGACTCTCACCAACCGTTGTGTTGACGTTTTTAAGCATCATTTTCAGGTGAGCTTCATGAGAATACTGAGGTTAAGAGAGGTGGCTAGAATGACCGCTAGGATTGCATTGGAGTTCGCTCCTGAGTTTGTTTATGTTTGTTGCATGATTTTGTTGAATGTTATTTGATTTTATTAGGATCGTGAGATATTGTTCTTGTATTGGTGAGACCCTTTTTCATTAATACAAGATGTCGTTCTTTTGGTTTTCGGTATTGTCATGACACATTGTGTCTTTATTACTTAGTTATGCATTTAGTGTTTCTCTATTGTTGACACCATTGTGTTGTGATGATATCCATGATGTTACGCCTCGTGTTTCCGCCTTGGCGGGGTGTGACAGATTGGTATCAGAGCCTATGGTTATAGAGAACTAGGTGGTTGAGCCTAGACTATAGCTTAAGGGTCCCTCATATAGATGCATTTAGGGCTTATGTGTAAGTATATACCTATTATGCTTATTTTCCCTAAGTTTCATAAAGTACATTATACTATATACTATATATATAAGTTGAGTTTTTCTTTGTTATTTTGAGATCCGTATCCTGATATAGTCTATGTTTTGTGGTCTATTATAGTATGTCTCCCCCTATTCGTAGAAAGTACCATGATTCAGTTGCTTTCGCAACTGGGTGTAAAAGGATTAAGAATAGCAAGCGGTGTAACCGCAAGATCCGAATTCCTATTGCCATGTGGCCGTGTAGAGTCGAAGAGAAGATGACCTTGAAGGAAGTTGATGGACAAACGGTTGAGGAAATTGAAACAAAGATAATTGCCAAGGATGGCACTATCACCAGAGTTCCTGGACAATTTCAAGGTTATGAAACGTCTAAAGAAGAGCCGGTAGAACAACCTAGAAGACATGACCTGTATGGATTTGTAGATCACCCATAACTTCAACAAGGAAATCCGATAAATGAGTTTGCACCACATCGACTACCTCAGCCAAAGGGCAACATGAATGGATGGTTGATAGAAGTTGAGGAAGAAGTTGAGAGGAATGAAGTGGACTCGGACCTTGAGTCCACCGCAAGTAGTAAACCTGTGTGGAAGAAGACAACTAAAGCTGATCATGACCGCGCGTCTCGTAACTGCCCATATTGTTCTAAGTGATTGATATGTTTTAGCTTGTTTTTTTTCTTTCTTTTGACGTTTGGAGCCATGTTAGGAATGTTATTTTCGATGTTTGGATTCTGAGTATTAATAATAAAAGTGATTATTAGGATTATTCCTTGTGTTATTTGCTGGTTTCATTTTTTTAAGGTGCTATATGGTGTGTTTATTTTATGAAGTGTCTTCATAGGAGGGAGTACAACTGTAAAAGGGGGCATCTATAATTATGGTGGCCAACATAATTATACATGCGCCACAACACAGGTGGACTTGCAAGTATGATTACATGGATTATTGTTGATGCGTTGCATGTATGTATATAGTTATTAAGACTTAAGAAGTATGATAAGCAGACAACAAGATACCTAATATATCGTTCTAATTGTAATAAAAATTTAATAAATCAGAAAGAAATGCTCCATCACGTCCGAAGTGGCAACAATAATTCTAACAAACAACAACGAGAACCCTAACATTGCCTGCAATTATCGCCTACGCCATGCCAACCATTCTTCCTTAGATGTCAACTCAAGTGACTAACAATGTGAACAATGCTAATAACGGTAATGGAGGAAATGGTGGTGGTGGAAATGGAAATGGTATAATAACATATGCACTTTCAAGCATTCCCAAACCTTTGTAATACCAGGAGTATGATAGTGCAAAGGAGTTGCTATACAGTGCTTACTCGTTTGATTCGACAGAAGATGGAAAAATAATAAATGAATAATAGTTTGTTATATGGGATGAATGATCAAAAGGGACTAATGCTGCTATTCATTGGTGAATAAAGCATTGACATTATGAACACTCAAGATCTAAGCAAGAGGAATGAGGCATGCAATGGCCATGAAATGGAAACGATTTTAAGGCATTGAGGTTGAAGAATTCTGCCCAAAGTAATGAAAAGGAGAAATGGATAATGAGTTTTGAGAATACACAAGATGGTGGAGCTAATCATAGCTGCTACCTAATAGTTTCAGTGAGTTGGGCCAAGTTGGTTCCCACACTTATTTACGTCCTGCACACACACTCGTAATTAAGAGTACATAGCCGGACTGGCACCGAGATAAAAGCGAATGCTTCGAGCACCAACCAACTACATTCAGAATGAATACTGAGGGCTGAAGTACTTACTAAACAGTGAAGCAGTCAGCTGTGGTACCTTTGACAAAGGGTAATACAAAGAGGAAAATAGTGGAGAGAGTCTGGTAATGTACAAGAGGATCGTGGAAAGACAACATGAAGGCAAAAGTGGGCCACATGTTTGTGGAGACAGCTCCTCCTAGAAATGAAGTCGCAAACCAAATCCCCGTGTAGCCAAGTGTAATACGCAACATGTTAGAATTATTGTAAACAGACTTAAGTCCTGGTATTTATAGAGTTCATCTGGTAGACATAGTTAAGATCCTGCCAGTACTAACTAAGTCCTGGCAGACTATAGTTAGTACGGCCTTGTCTAGTTAAGCTTGTTTATATAACAGAATAGTTATCAAAAGTTCATCTAAGAGATATCTTAGGAGATATCATAGGAAAGGATATTCATTTACATCCTTTTACGTGGTTTTAATGAAAGCCCATAGGGTTTTCCTTAGTGTATAAAAGAACCCCTACGGCATAATTTTTATATGAAAATTGAATATACAATTCTAATAGAAATTAATAGCAAATAGCAAAGTTTTACATTGTGTTCTTCCTTATACTTTGTATTTAGAGAATCCACATTAGCAATAGTAAACATATCATTGTCCTCTCAAAATATTGATTTGGATTCTTATTCAAGTTAGCTATTGTCCTAGCAAAAGGCAAAACAGATCGTAAGACTTTGGACCAACAGTGTATCAGAGCCTCTAAGGGACACTGAGTAAGAAGAATCACAAGAACTTAAACAATGACTGTTTCTAGATCTAGAAAAATAACACTACCTGCAAATGATTGATTTCTCTCAACATCTTAGAGATGATTAATCATCATACCATGAGAAGAAGCATCAGACAACGGTACTATGCAAATCCAAAAAACCATAACAATAAAAACAACAATCACTCCTACAACAACCATATTGCCAAATATCAAACTTCCAATTCTGAGAATGGGAGTATCTGAATATGACGGGCCATGGAGATTGAGCAGTCCTTAGATATATTGACAATGATATTGAGAAGTTAATTCAGAAATGGAAATTCTAAAGAAGAGAATCTCAACTGAAAAAGATAGAGTTGTTAGAAACTCCACCAATATCTGCTGTCAAAATTCATGCGTTGAAAGAGGAAAAGAAGGCAAGAAACCATCTTACTTATGGCCATCTCCAAGGAACAGCAGAGAAATTTCACATGTAATGGACCGTGCAAAAATAAATTTAAGGAAGCCAAATACTAGGTTTTGTGTAATCAATTCAAAGAAGATGCACAGAAAGCTGTATTAAAACAACAGTCTTGCGAAGCATGTACAATATCAAGTTCAGAAGTGTTAGAAAGGTATATGATAGATTTCCACCAACTACACCACACAGTTGGAAGCTCATTTGCTAAAGTATCCACGAGGATGCAAATCATAGTCTCTAGATCTATGCCCCAACTTGACAAATCAGGCAAGACTATGAGAACCAGACCATATTGTTGACACTTTGTCCATTGGATGACTTGTATAAAACAACTAGGTGGAGGTTTTTGCGCAAGAACTCGACAATACCTCAAAATCATCTACAAGTGCTCAAAATTTGCTTTTTTTTCATCTACATTAAGGAGCAGCACAAACAAGGTTAAGTCTGGTCATACTGGGAGTCTACAGTACTTATACCCCTTTAACACTTCTTCAAACAATATTACAAGAACAAGAAGTTACTACATTAGTTTCGCTGATGAAGTAATTTATTTCATTTTACCAGTCCTTTTGCCAAAGAAACAGAAAGATCTGGATATTTGCTTCCATGAAAAGACACCTAGAACAGATTGATGATTTGACATTTGAAGAGATGGACACACAACTGACAAAATATCAATGAATGCTATTCTAATGAAGAAGTTTTAAAGAAGAACTGGAAGGAGAGTCCGGATTAAGGAAAGGAAAACCTAGTATGGTTTTACAAAAGACAAGCTGAATGCTTCAAACATGTCACAACACTGGTCATTTTGCTAGGGAATGCACATCCAAGGGGACAAATGATGGAAAGAAGAGAGACTCATTTTATCAAGATCAAGGAGCTGGAAAGAAAGAACAGAATCAGAACTGTTTGCTGACTATGGATGATGGTGTTGTCAATTGGGGAGAACATACAGTAGAGGAAGAAGAGACAAATCATGCACTCATGGCTATCAGCTCAAATAATGAGGTATCATTATGTTCTAAAACTTGCATTGATTCATATAATAAGCTTAAAACACTATGTGATGATCAAATGAATTAGTTAGGTGAACAAGAAGCAAAAATACTTGCCTATACACTAGTTGTTAAGAAATTAGAAGCTTAAGTTGTTACTTTTCAAAAGCATCAATTATCTCTAAATGAACAGCTTACATTTTAAGCAAATGAAATATATGCAAAAGATGAAAATCTTAAAAAATATAGGAGAATAGGAATGAAAGCTGTAAAAGAAAAGGAACAATTGCAGAAAATAGTAGATTCATGGAAAAATTCTTCTAAAAACCTTTGGAAATTAGTTGATTCAGGTATGACTTCAAATAGTAAAGTTGGCTTAGGATATGAAATACAATCAAACAATGAGGTTTTAAGCTATGAGGAAGAAATGAATCGTACTGTGTTTAAGTGTACAGAAGAAGATTTTCTTAACAAACCTTTATAAGTAGATTTTCAAAGACAAATAATTTCAAAGGAGTTCCACATCCATTATATGGAGACTATACTCCTAAACCACAAGAGGAAATTGATGATTATGTTTATGGTAAAAAGGGACCTCAAAAGCCTGAAATTAGTGACTCAGATGACAACTCCACTGAGCATTCTACCTGTCAATCAAATGACAGTGAATGATCTTTTGGAAATCCCTCTGAGCACTCTTCTGAGTCTGAATCAGAAAGTATAAGTGTACCAAATGAGAAGTCTACGTCTAAGTCTGTAACAACTGATGAAAAAGTTGTGTCTGAATCAAAAGAAGTTGAACCTAGTTGTGCAACACACGTAAAAACTCCTAGGCAACACATGAAAAATCAAGGGACACCTGAAGTTAAAGGAAAGAATTGGAATAAAATGATGGAAAGAGAACTAGGAGAAGGTTACTCTTTCATCAACAAAAAGTGTTTTGTTTGTGGAAGCCTACGTCACTTGATCAAAGATTGTGACTTTTATGAAAAAAAAATGACAAGAGAGGCTGAGCTTAAGAAACAAAGGGTTTTTAATACTGGTAACGGGGTGGCAAAACCAGTATGGAACAATTGGAGGGGAACAAGACCAAACTTCAATTATAATAGTGAATCCAACTTTGTTAGAACTGTAAATGTTAAAGGACCACAAGGTAGACCCAAGCCTGAAAAGGCCTGGGTCCTGTAGGACAAAATATTAATCCTGTTGGCCTAAAGTTATGCAGTTAGTTCTAATGTTAATACTTTTTAGATCAAGACACCAGTTCCTCACAAACCTCAAACATTTTTAAGTCCAAAAGCACCACAGATGTAAATCAAATTAATCAAAGAAGGGGTTTTTCCAAAATCACAATTCATCTGTAAAAGACACCTAAGGCAAAAACATAACAGCACAAATGTCTCATTCTAATGCTGTAATGGGAATTTAGGGATCTTCTGTTAAGACCTCAGCAAGTTAATAATTGAGAGGAACTCTAGACAAAAAAACTTCAATAATAAACAGTGACCGACTTATATATAAACTTTGAATGCTAAAGGTCCACACTGCAACCCAAGCCTGTAAAGGCATTGGTATGATCAACCCATAGCAACATTTAAGGGGAGGTTTAGTTGTATAGTTTTGTTTAATTCTGGTAGCTAAGTTATTTTTAATTTTGGTAGTTAATACTGGTAGTTATGTCCTTTTAATACTAGTAGTTAAGTAGAATTAATTCGGGTAGTTAGTTTTTATTAATTCTGTCTATACACTTTCTTGCAGTATATATTTCTTTGTTTTAGACTAATTTTGCAGGCCTATCATGGATGCAAGGGAGGAGTGCCAAGGTTTTTAACTGGTGTACACTGTTCATACATTTTTAATTCTGGTTGAAAAAGAGTTAATTCAGGTTGACTCTTAATTAATTTTGTTTGACCAAAATTAAGTCTGGTAGTGAAACTGTTAATACTGGTAGTTGTATTGTTAATGCTGGTTGCGGGAAATTTGACTTTTTCTGACTCTGTTTTATCACTGTTTAAATGTTACCGTTAGAGATTTTTACGGCGCAATTGTCGTACCACAGAGAAGCTATATATAGATAAAGTTTGATTTCTCTTTCATACTTCTCTTTTTATTGCTATCTCCTTTTTGCAAAGTAAAAATTCCCTTTCATTTTATAACGAAAATAGTCAAGCGTTCTGTTACCAGCATCTACAACCTCACTCGCATCAAACCCCAAGTATTAATACGATTGTCCAATGGCCCAATTAAAGTATTGTGACAAACACAATCAAGTGGGGTTTTTGCGCAAGCCTGACGAAAGTGCAGGGTTTGCTGAGATAGTGGATTTTCTTCGAGGTTCCAACCTCAGGTATGCCTTAACTTCTAATCCAACTATCTATGATTCCCTTGTAAAACAGTTTTGGCAGACTGCTACTGCCAATACTAAAGCTGATGGGTCTCTAGAAATTAATGCAACCATTGATACCATAGGGTACACAATCACTGAGGCGTCTATTCGAGATTCACTTCAATTAGAAGACGCCACAGGGATTACTATGTTGCCAAATGATGAACTTTTTGAGGGGATGGGGCAAATGGGGTATCCTACTGATGGAACCTTTACTTTTTGGAAAAGTTTTTTCACACCCCAATGGAGATATTTAGTCCACCATCTTTTACACTGTATAAGCTCTAAAAGTGGTGGATGGGATCAATTCGGTAGCAATATTGCTACTGCTTTGATTTGTCTATCCACTGATAGAGTTTATAACTTTTCAAAACTTATTTTTGATGGTATGGTGGCAAATTTGAAAAGCAAGACAAAGTTTTTGATGTATCCTCGTTTTCTGCAAATGATTTTGAATATTCAAACGGAAAACAAACACCTTTATCTGGCTGTGAGCCTGACCAAAAAGATCTTTGGGAATATGAAAAGGGGTTTTCGAGGGGCACCAAGACCTTTATTGCCTGCTATGTTACTTGTTGCTACTAACCCAAATGCAGGTCAAGAACATGATGCTGTGGCTCAATCTCAACCATCATCATCCATACTTCCAGTCCCATCTACATCATCACCTCCAGTATAATCTCCACCACCTATCCCTGCATCCATACCTACACCTACGCCTATACCTGAAACTGAACCTGCACAATTTGAACACACCTTTGAGGAGCCATCTCCTGTCCACCAACACTTCTCACTCCCACAAGAATAGGCTCATGGATAAATGACTATGGATGATTTACTTCAAGTAGTTCCTCAGTTGATATCAAGAATGACAAAGCCTTGGAAAACTGATTTCTCAAATAAACCAACTGACAATGGGAAGGCTCTTGTGAAGTTTAGTCAAGAAAGTGAATGAAGGGAAGGTTTTTGAAAATGAAAATGTGGTTTTTATCAGACATCTAAGATAAGAAAACCTGACGCCAGGGGAGGAAAAGTCAAGATGTAATCCTCTTGCTTCTTTGGTACAAGGACGTTACTCATTCTATACAAAAGTAACTGCAACGGGAGGAACAAGTGGAAAGACTAAGTCCTAATACTCTTGAAGCAGCCAAAACTCCCTCCAAGGTTTTCCTCTCATAAAGCCAAAGTCCATAGATGAAGGGAAGGAGATTATAAGAGAAGAAAAAGAGACTAACTAAGGGAAAGAAGGTTGTCTCAAACTTGGTTTTCCAAAAGAAGTGATACAGGCGCTAAAAGTATTAATACTGGTTGAAGAGTTAATACTAGCGTATTAAAAATATACTCGTTAGATGAACAAGTATAGTACTTGGCCTGCAAAAAGGGTCTATTCCATCTCGCAATACAAGGCCAAAGAGCAGAAAACTCCTATGATCATTGAAGAAACCTAAGAAAGTCAAAGGAAACAAATTTTACAGGAGGAAGCTAGCCTTGCTGAAGCAATCAGATTGATACTTATAGGCGAGAAAAGGAAGGAGGTGGGCTTTACAAGTCATTAGATTCGTGTGTGTCCTAGCACAAAGAATGCAGATGAAAAAAGAATATATGAGCAGACAAAAAGAAAAGAAGACTTCAAGTTCAAATTGAAGCTCAGCAAACACAGATTGAATATTGGATTTAATTAGAGCAAAGATTGAAGCTAATGCAAGTTTGCAAAAGTAAATGCTAGAAGTGACCTTACAGGGAGAAGATTTTGCGGAAAGAAGATGGTTGATCTAGTAAATCAAAGGAAGAAATTATTTTTTGCAGAGGAAAGAGCAAGAGCTAAAAGAAATAAGCCCATGACCCAATCACAGCTGAAGACATATGTGATGAATTACTTGAAGAATCAGGGGACATAGAAGTTATCTCAGCTAAAGAATTTGATTATCTGAAGAAGTAAGGAAGAATTTGATAAGCTAGTGAAACATGTTGCATCTTGGTGCACCAATAAACTTATGAGAGCCACTAAACTAGTTAGAAAAATTAGGTAAGAGCTCCAGACAAAGACTACAAAAAGACTTAAAGATGATGAAGCAAAGGATGCTGAGCCAGCCAAGAAGTCTGGAAAGAGGAGAAAACAGATGGCAAGAAAAGGATTGCATACAGACCTTTATAAGGATGATTATGAAGGTCAATGAATGTTAGTAACAAGATGATTTCTGATCTCAGCACTAAAATTCCAATTAATCTGTGTGTCCTATAGCTATGAAAATCACCTTAGTTATAGCTACCTACAAAGATCATCAAGCAAGAGAAAAAGGAGTGTACCAAATATGATAGGGAAGATGGAATTGATACAGATGATCTAATTTTGTGCTATGCTTAAGATCTATCTAAGATATCTTACTGAGAATATAGGATTGTACAATGAATAGATCTGGATGGATGGACCAGAGGATGAGCTCGGAGAAGGTATTTTGATGTATTTAAAGAATATGTTTGAAGAACCTCTTTAGTACAGACCTATTTGAGTTTGTTAAGTCAGCAAAGGATCATAAGTTGGAGATATTATGATACCTGTAGAGTACACTGTTTGAACTTGGAGTCAATGGATATATATATGTTAATTGAAAGAAAATATCCTTTATCTGCTGAGATATGCAAAACTATGCTAAATAAGAAACTTCAAGGAGGAAAACCAGATGAGGATTGCTATAAAATGTTGAAAATGATGGAAAAGCAAGCTGGTATTAGGAAGTAGTGAAGTCTGAAGAGTTAGAAGTCTAGGATGGAGATAAGAAGGATAACACTTGGTGGAGGTGCTATGCACTAACACAACAAATGGTTATCAGTTCACCATGTCTAACTGACATAAGGACTGGCTAGTCCAGGAGCAAACGGCTCTTGGTAAAGACTTCTCAAATCCGTTTCTAAATGGATGACCACATGCAAATAGTTGGTTGGTTCAACTTACCATATAAGTTTAAGGGTGAAAGAGTTGCTAGCACCACAAGTTAATGGTTTTGTGGTAAAGGGCTGTGAAAAACCATAACTAGTCATAAGAAATTAAGGCTTAGTAAAGAACAAATTATAATCCATATTAGACTGGTTGACACTTTTCCAAAAAAGTTGAAGGAATGTCAACTATCCACCAGTTCTTGTACAAAGTGGTTGACATGGTTATCAAACCCCCATAGAATTTTACCCTTTTATCTAGGTGCAAAGGATTGACTTAGCCCTAGCAAAAAACGGCTACAGGAAAAGGCATATCAAATCTGTTTTTGGCTGTAATGGGTTTTGCCAAAAACCATATGGTAATCAACTCACCATGTTTAATTACTGAGAGTTGAAATGTATTTTTTAGTCAACCATGGACAATGCACCTTTCTGGTGGCCAAAGGACTTACTAACCCGAAGTAGAATGCTAACGTAAAGAGACCAACAAATCCATTAAAAAAAAACATCAATGATTCACCTCTCAACTAGGATTAACACACCTAGAATAATGAGAAATAAGGACTGAAACTATATGATTTGATGTACACATTGTCAATGTTGCTGATATGACGGATTGATGAAGAAATTTGAAGAATAGTTGCTGCAAAGGTTAAAAAGAGATGATTTGAAGTATTGCAGATCAAGAATAACTTGAAGAATTCTATTTACAACATCCTCAGAAAGCTTAAATTATTTAAAGTAAAGATCAAGGATGTATTAAAGGAACTTGAAGTTCACAAGTGAAGATCAAAGATTAGGGAGGCTGTTGGGAATCGATTTGTAACAGACATTAATACTGGTAGTATAAAAACATTAATCTGGTAGTACTAGTAAGTTCTTTGTATAACTGAGTTAATACTGGCCAGTACTAAGTTTAAGTCTGGCATAACTAAAGTTAGAACTGGTAAGACAGAAATACAGTACTAGAGTAGGTACTGGTCATATTTAGTTAAGTCCTTTCATATGTAAGTCTGTTACATGTAACAGAATATAAATAGTTACTTAGAGATATGTTTAGGAGATATCTTAGGAAAGGATATGTATTACCTTTTCACCCGTTTGTAAGCCCATTAGGTTTTCCTTGGTGTATTAAAGGAACCCTAAAGGCACAATGTTATTGCATGATTGAAATACAATAATAGCATTAGAGCATTAATAGCAAATTTAATATTATTGTTTTCGTCTTAATTCTGGTGTAAGAATCCACCCTCCCCCCCCTCCACCCAATCCACCATTAACACTTGATATTCCAAGTCGGTGTCTCTCACATAGTTGATTTGGATTATTCAAGTTAGCTATCCGTCTTACACAGCTAACAATCCTATACCAGGCCTACAATACTTTAAAAAAATTTTAATTGTTTTACAGGAACAATTTCGGCGTATCCTAGGTATGATACTGCGTTATATGATCCTTGAACAGTGTGTGTTTAACGTTTTCTTGCATTTTGTAACTTTTGTATAACTATATAGGAATTGCACTTTTTGTCTGCTAATGCTTTATGCAGGACCTTGCTATAAGGTAATCAATGTTATGGTATATCTCTAAAACAGACAGTGTTGAAATCGACGAGCATTCTGAAGGCCTCGTCCAACATATCTTTTTTGCTTCAAGAATCTAATTGGAGAATCACCCGAGCAACATATCCAGGGTGTCGGTTCCTCGTTCTAATTCCTAATTCCCATTTTCTTTCTTTAATTGTGTTTTTATCTATAAACGAGGATGTTGTATACATCTAAGTGGGGATGGAGAATGTAGCACGCCAACTAACCTTTCCTTTTACAAATAACATGCCAACGGTGGTGCGTTGGGGGAAGGGATGGGGGGGGGGGGGGCCAGAGTGAGGTTGGAAGAGGAGGGGTTTTTTCGTGGGGTGGGGGGGGGGGGGGGGGGGGGGGCTATTGAGTGGGAGGGGGAGGGGGGCCTGTGTGGGTTGGAGATGGGGGGTGAGGATATGGAGGACGGGGAAAGTGTGGGGGGGGGTGGGGGTGAGGGAGGTGAAAGTGTGGGGGGGGGGGGGGGGTGGGGGGGG
The DNA here is from genome assembly GCA_026074375.1 of Tanacetum coccineum. Lineage (NCBI taxonomy): Eukaryota > Viridiplantae > Streptophyta > Magnoliopsida > Asterales > Asteraceae > Tanacetum > Tanacetum coccineum. The sequence goes on along the minus strand of BQNB010066933.1, from coordinate 9,319 downwards.
GGGGGGCGCGATCTAGTCTTTTAATCCTTAATGCCAATTTGTGAGAATTAAGCCTATTCCGTTTCCAAACGTTTACTAAAAATTCCACAAAAAATATGAGTGTGTCGGTGATGTAGTGGACTTTAGAACTTGGCCTGGTATATCACTCGAGACCACAATGATGAGTACTATGGATTTAGATGGAGAAATATTTTTAACTGGTAAATTTCTAGGAATACACCAAAAAGCCTAAATGTTGTAAAATTAACTAACTACACTAGTTAGTTAAATCCTGTGTAACCCTTCATTTACTCTCACTTAAAGAGTAAGATCTCCTAGAAAAACATGTTGAGCCATTCTTGTCTTTTTCACACCATATGTTTATTTCGTTACACCTTTACACCTTAGCCTACCATGTAGATTAAGCCTATTTAATCAAAGTTGCTAGTTGCTTTTGTGTAAGGTTTTGTATTTCCTATGTCAAAGTAAAATTTTCTCTCTTTTTTATGGTCGGGAAATTGCACAATGCAATGGGAAAATTTGTAGCTCGTGTATTTTTCTACTTTCGCGATTATGTATTATGTCCGAAGATAAAGTGTTAACGAAAAAATTATCCAAAAAAATTATGATTTTGAAGTCAGTGAAATTGTACAGAGGATTATGTGTAAAAAATGGAAAAATAGAAAATATATCAAAAAAAGAGAAGGAAGTTTTATAGTCGGTTCGTTAAACTTAAACCGAATAAATTCTTGGAAGTATCGATTATTCGTGGATTAAAAGTCAACGATGTATAGTTTTATATTAAGTGGTCGATATCACCACTTTTGTAAAAGTATGTGATGTGTTATTAAAGCTTTAAATTTATAATACTTGTTTTATCCAATTTCCAACTAACACATGGGTAAAGTATAAACCACCGTTTATAGTATAGGTTTAGGGTAAGACCAGGTTGTTCTACGGGATTGGTAATTCTAAAAAGAGTCGATTATTTTACAAAAAGGGTAAATCTTATAGACTGTCACGATCTAAAGATTTCAAGGTACTTCAAGATATAAAATGGTGTTGTTTGGGGGTACGAGAACAAATATGGATAAACTTGGATGGATAACGGTTCAAGAATTAAAGTATAATCGATTAATGAAACGGATAGTTAACTAAAATGATTGTCTATTTATTATAATCAAAAATTCTTTTGGCCTTTACTTTTGATTACAAAAATGCTTTAAGTTTGATTCAAGTTTAGGAGATAGGAATATGAACTTTCTTAACCAAGTTCGTTAGACATGAGGTTAAGCGTTAAACCCTTTTACCCTTGGTTAATGATCATTTTGTTAGCCAATCCTCACAAGGCTAGCATCTATTTGCCATAGACAAACAACTTGGAAATCAAGCATTTAGCCGGAGTCTTTCGAACTATATCCGGACAAGAATGATGATCAAATGATGATTTATAAGTCCAAGTGTAAAAACATCAAATTTATATTGATAGTTTCTAAAATTCACTAGTTTATCCAAATTTAATTCATAATTCCCTTATGATCCCCAAACAAACATGTTAAACTACTCCATATTCAACAATTCAAAACACATAACAAGCATGATCAATTCAGAATTCATAATATAAAAGTAGAGAAACGTGTTTATACCAAATGCAATAGTAAAATATATTGATTCTCAAGAGTTTCCTTTAAACAAGAACTCTGAACGAACGCAAGGAAATGGTCAATTAAGTGGGAGAGGGGGGGGGGGGGGGGAAACCTGACTATAGGGAGGACAGACGTCTTAACGGGGGGATGGGAGGGACCGAGTCTGTATCAAACGCGGACGACTTCCTTTACTAAAATCTGGAATGTGGTGAAGAATAAGGTTTATTCTGCAACAATTCTGTAAGAACAACTTCCTAACTATTGAGAAGTGATTATAGATGTAGTGGGATGAGAAGAATGCTTCAAGGGATGATTTGAGGAGCAATTTTCTTCCTCTATTTATAGGTGAATGCCCATCATCAGTTGGAGAAAATAGGGGAGTGAAAGGTTGCACAATCATTGTAATCATTTATGATTTTGAAGTAACTGTAGGAGAAGTGTACCGTACAAGGAAAATTGTACGCCGCACTTGGTGTTTAATTAAATTGCATTAACTTTGTTGTGAAGTACGCCGCACAAAAAGAATTGTGCGCTGTACTTTGGCCTTGTTCATTAATTCTTCATTAGATTCTTTTCTAAATTCTTCATATAATGACCATTAGTGCATTTAACGGGATTTCTTTGCACGTTTAGTCATGTTCTTCACTTTTGGTCCTGAAATGAATATTACACAACAAACAAGTAACTTTCCAATATTTCATGCGTTAACATATATATTTAATGTATTTTTGAGGGATATTTTATATATATTTGGAGTGATATCACATCTCCCCATACTTAGCTTATTGCTTGCCCTCAAGCAATCAAAGCGGAAGTATTTTGTTTTTAACACCACAACAAATAACAGTATCACAAGACATAGAAAACCGCGACAAAGCAACTCACGAATACTTATAGATAAGTTTCTTTTTCACACTCGCTCAATTTAGTAAAATGGATAGTAAACGGAAGTCACTCATACGCCCAGTCATGAAATGTTCAAATTATCATAGGCTTGTACAAAAAACTAAATTTCACTGACATGGCGTAAGCACCAAACATAAACATCAAAAGAGGTAAGGTATTTAGTGATATTATTTATTATTTATTGAAAAAAGGTTTGTAATAAAATCATAATCCATCTTATCCGTAATACATCCAACTTATTCCTTCACATCATTCTTTTTTCTTTTCCTTTTTTTACACGCAAAAGGCTTATTTTTTGCGGCGAGAGCGTTTACTTTATCTTGGGGGAAACTTGCTTTCCCCCCATACTTAGGATAAGCACACTACTTCAAACGAACTTAGAAGTTTGCAATCTTCGCACTTCATTTAAACAGCAATACCAACATTCACATTCCTTAATTTGTACGGATAAAATTTTAGATAATTTAATTAAAATTCTTTTTGAACAAAATTATTGGTTACTTATATTTATATTTTTATCACCTCTTAATCAGTAAATGTTTATAACACGCGAACGTATTCTTACTGCGGTCTCATAAAGATTTCAAGCACAAGTTTTAGAATTAACAAATCACCGGCACACTCATATAATTTAAATCGATATCAATACTCCAGAAAAGGCGACAACACTACAAATACACATCCGTAACGACGGATGAGATATCTGCAATTGCTCACTCCTTAACTCGAGAAAGCTAAAGATAAAATCATTTAAGGTATCAAGGATGGATACCTGAATCCTTAAAATCTAATCCTCACAATTTTTCTGGATGGTATAAATATGCTAGTAATGTTATCAATCCAAAGTTAGATTGCTTGAATGTGATCAACAAAATGTTATTTTTTTTTTCAAAAATATTTTTTTAACTTTTCTTAGAAATTCAAAATTTTCCAGTTTATCCCCCCATACTTAATATGAGCATTGTCCTCAATGTGAAAATATTATAGAGAAAAAGATAAAATAGAAAAGTAAAATAATACTTTTCAATTGTGATCGATATTCTGAATCTTTTCTTTGCGCCAATTCGTCTCGCGCCTTTTCTTGTTTTACCTGTTACGAATGTAGACATTGCATAGCACACAAATAATAATAATAATAATCCTAATTAATTATTAATGAAAAGTACGATAATATTATTTTTAAATGCCAACTGAGGCATTTTACACACCATAATAATAATAATAATTGTTTTTAAGGAAATTGTTTTTAAAACACATGTGACCCAAAACATGCGGTTACGTAACCAACTCGTGTCATCTTGACACTACTCGTCATTATCCTGCTGCTACTGCGGTGGTGGCGGAGGTGGGTACTGCTGATAGTACTGGTCATACTGCAGTTGAGCGTAGCCAGGTGGGTTGTAGGCTCCCTGCAGTGGAAAACTATAAACCCCAGCCATATGCTCAAACACTCCATGATACCTGTTCCAGTGATATGACTGCCTATACTCTATCCGCTTTATCACATCCTAACGTATCTCCATACGACCCATCCTATCATATAAGTCTTGCATAGATGCTCTCAGAGGTCTAGGAATACCAACTCTAGGCACACCCGACTGTGGATCTTCGGGAATAAGTTTACCATCAGAATCGATCAAATCTCTAAGTGTAGTTGTATCCAAATCCCTACAATAAATTGATGCACTTAAGCTCCTCACCACATCCTTAGTTAACACCCTGCATTTCCTAGCAAGCTTTAACATAAAATGACCACAACAAATTTGACTCTCTTTATGAGTCCTAGCTCATTTCCTCTTCATCCATCTCGCAATCACCCAAGCTACATTTGCATATCCATTTTGGTGTATAGCATCAAACATACTTAGAAGTCACAAATCATTCTTTTGCCCCTTATCATACCCAGTTGTCCTCTGACACAAACCATAAGTGATCATTTTGTGGATCACCCTCAAAATTGGGTTCCTGATAGTAGAAGTATGACTCCTAGACAAACAAAGGTTTTCCTCTTGACTAATGCTTAACAATAATCTTGAGCGTTAGAATGCTCATCACTACGCAAAGCTCCTTCAAAGTAAACATTAAAACCTTCCTCCTCAAGCTCAACCGCTTGGTATAGTCCCAACCTTCAAGCAAACTCCAACAAGGTTAAACTATGAGCACGTCCACCAAGTCTAAACTTGATGATCTTCTTGGTTTGCAACTCATCATCAGCACAAACTTCATCAAATTCATAAGTCGAATAAAACTCGTGGCAAAGCTCTGCATAAATTGGTTCATTTATATTAAAAGCTCTAATCCAAGCCATCAAAGTAAATATTTCTTCATCTGATCCAGCTTCATGCAACCTAATTCTTAACATGTCATCAATTTCTCCATCACAGTCCATTCTTTTTAGCACATCCCAATTTACGATACAAGGCGAGTAAATGTGTCTAGGAAGAAATTGGGCCAATCTAGTGTTGTACCTAGACTTTGCATCTCTGTGACATCCTTCCCATAGCAAGAACTCATGGTGAATTTGTGGAAGCAATACCTCTTCCACGGTTTCATGTTGTCTAGAGCGTTTGGATCTGGCCTCATCATCGTGTGTTCCCATAGTCTACACATAAAAAATAATCAACAATAAAGTTATAGTTATATTAGAATGATTGTTAATAATGTCATTGTTTTGGAATGGTTTTTTGAAACATTCTAAACATCGAAGTGAAATGTTGCGTTGTGATTCCCTGAAAATGCAGCGTACTTCTTGGAAATTGTGGGCAAAGTGCGCGAATTTGGGACAAAACCGGCGTACTTCTGGGCTGATGAAAAAATTTTTATGATCTTCAAACAATTTATTTTTAAATGTAAATTCATAATATGAACAGTGTTTTTAGATTAATCCATATCAAGCATGCATGCATCAAATAACTTCTAAATATCCTAATTCAAAGGGTTAATTGTTTCATATGAAACATGGATTTAAATTTTCCTAATCTAATTATTATAAACCCTAATGGACAAGAAATTTAAACAAATTGATAATAAATAAGTTAAGGAATGATATAAACATACCCTAGGCATGATTAAAAACTTGGTAGATTGATCTTTGAAAACTTTTTTCTTTGTTTTTGTGAGAACCTGGCTGTTTTGGTGAGTGTGTGAGTGTTTTTTTTATAATGGGTTAAAAATCATGTTTGGCAAGTTTTATCTATGATAACCGTTCAAAAGTGCGGCGCACTTCCCATAAGTGCGGCGCACTTTTCCCTTTTTTTATATATATTATATATTTTTATATATATTTTTACAAACTTATATTGCACACTACATAATTTAACATAATTTCAATCCATCATATACTTGATATTAATAACTATTACATATCAAATTAATATCTGTACATAAAATGTAATCCATTATGGATTATACAGAATGATGGTATATATAAAACAAATAAAAAAGTAAAACGGGAGTAAAAAAAGCTACCCTTTATTCCAACTTTTTTCCATTTCTCAGATCCATAAACCAGTTGGGTGACATGATGTCCTCAACTTATGATACTTTGACAACTTCCTGTCCATTTTCTTTGTTGTGAATCCTTGTAGATAAATTTTTCCGTATGGATCAGTTAACCTTATCTCAGATCGCATTCCCTTCGCATCTTCCTTCTTTAGTATAACGACCCTTTACTCTGATACCGTACGTCTTTCTTGAAGTGACGAAGCATTAAAGTCAAAGAATTTCAAAGAAGTTTTCGTCACTCTGATAACCAAACGTTTTTCTCAAAGTGACGAAGTGTTAAAGAACTTCAAGAAAGATGCATCATTAAAGCTTTTAAGCTATCAAATCAAGAAAGGTGTGAGCATGTCGGTCCAAAAGTCACGAGTTCACAAGATGACAAAGTTTACAAGATGGCGAAAAGAGATTATGCTTGGTTGATTATCTCAAGGTGCTCAAGATCACATATTCACATACAAGTCAAGATAAAGGAACAAGCTCAAGCCTAAAGTCAATGATCAGTACACCATATTCACAAGAAAAAGAAAAAGAAAAGAAGTCTACGAGTACAAGAACGAAGACCTTAGCATAGTATGCTAGGTTTAAGTTTTTGTAAAATGGAGTGACCTCCCTTAGGGGGAGATTGTTAGGAATACGAAAATCCTAGAAAAGTATCAGTCACTCCATAGATAACTGTCGTTAGCTCGTTAAGTATTATTTGGAACCTTAATAGGCCAAGTTAGGAAAAGCCCATGTAAAGCCTATCCATGGGCCGGCCATATTAAGGTATTTATACACCTCTCCATGCCTTGGAGAGGTGGTTGGTTGTTTATTTTTTTCACATTCGAATGCATTTCTTTTCTATTATTACTTTCTCTTTCTAAAGTGTTCATCCAACCACTCTCTCACTAAAATCACCTTTCTTTCCATCTTCATGTATGTTATTAGTTAGTCTCCAGCAGGTATTGGAGAAACGTAAGGGAGCATTTGTTAGAAAATGTCAGACATCAAAAGAATCAGTCCGTCATACTGCACACACAAGATTCTAATGGAAAATGACTACAAACCGGTCATTCAACCCCAAAGGCGTCTAAATCCTAAAGTCCAAGATGTGGTGAAAAACGAGATCGCTAAGCTGCTTGATTCCGGGCTAATTTATCCAATATCAGATAGTTCGTGGGTTAGCCCTATCTACTTGGTTCCAAAAGGAGGAATGATTGTAGTGTTGAATGACAATAATGAATTAATTTCATCTCGCACAGTTACAGGATGGTGAGTGTTCATCGATTATCGTAAACTTAATGATGCAACTCGAAAGGATCATTTCCCTCTTCTCTTTATTGATCAAATGTTAGAGTGTTTATGTGGGAATGAATATTACTGTTTTCTTGATGGTTTTTTAGGATTCTTCCAAATTCCGATCGTACCCGAAGATCAAGAAAAGACAACATTCACTTGTCCTTATAGGACTTTTGCTTACCGACGAATGCCATTTGGATTATGCAACGCACCAGCTACTTTCCAAAGATGCATGACGGCAATTTTCCACGACATGGTGGAAGACTTTATGGAAGTATTCATGGACGAATTCTCAGTATTCGGTAACTCTTTTGATTGTTGTCTAGCTAATTTAGATAGATATCTTGCTAGATGTGAAGAAACCAACCTTGTGCTGAATTGGGAAAAATGTCATTTTATGGTAAAAGAAGGGATAGTTTTAGGATACAAATTTTTTGGGCTGGAATTGAGGTTGATAGAGCTAAAATCGATGTAATAGCTAACTTGCCATACCCAAAAAACGTAAAAGGAGTTAGAAGTTTCCTGGGTCATGCTGGATTTTACCAAAGGTTCATAAAAGACTTTTCCATGATCTCTAAACCAATGACCCAGTTTTTGATGAAAGACGCGAAGTTCGATTTTTCTGATGATTGGAAAAAGGCATTTAAGATTTTGAAAGAAAAACTAACCACTACGCCTATCATAATATCTCCCGATTGGAACGTATCCTTTGAATTAATGTGTGACGCCAGTGACTTCACTGTTGGAGCTATTTTGGGACAACGAATAGATGGGAAATTCAAACCAATCTATTATGCTAGCAAAACTCTGAATAATGCCCAAGAACATTATACCACCACTGAAAAAGAACTTCTTGTATTTGTTTTCTCTTTTGATAAGTTTCGTCCATATATTATCTTATCAAAACTGTAGTCTACACTGATCATTCCGCTTTGAAGTATTTGTTCAGCAAACAGGATGCCAAACCAAGGCTTACAAGGTGGGTTCTGCTTCTTCAAGGGTTTGACATTGAGATTAAGGATAACAAATGGGTAGAGAACTTAGCTACGGATCATTTGTCGAGACTTGAGAACCCAAACTTGAAAGCATTCACGGAAGAGGAGATCGCTGATGAGTTTCCCGATGAACATCTTTTGATATTGAAAATCAAGTTAAATGACGACGAACCATGGTATGCTGATTATGTTAATTATATTGTTAGGAAGATTGTGCCTCCGAATTGGACACCTGAAAAAAGAAGAAGATTTTTCTCTCAAGTAAAGAATTATTTTTTAGATGAACCATATGTATTCAAGCTATACCCGAACAATGTAATAAGGCAATGCGTTGCTGGAAACGAAATCCTTGAAATCTTGGCACATTGTCATTTTGGACCAACTGGGGGTCATTATAGTGCATCGATTACTGGAAGGAAAGTCTATGAATCAGGATTCTTTTGGCCTAGTATCTTTAAAGATGCTAAAGATTACGTGATGATATGTGATACATGTCAGAGATCTAGAAACATATCATCAAGGAGTGAGATGCCTCAGAACAATATTCAGGTATGTGATGTGTTTGACATATGGGGGCTAGACTTTATGGGACCCTTTCCTAACTCGAAGGGAAACAAATATATATTGGTAGCAGTGAATTATGTATCAAAATGGGTCGAAGCTCAAGCACTTCCTACAAACGATGCTCGCATCATGATTAAGTTTTTGAGAAGGCTATTTGCAAGATTTAGAGTTCCTAAAGCTTTAATTAGTGATCCGGGGACGTATTTTTGTAACTCTCAACTAGAAAAAGCCTTGTAAAAGTATAGAGTAACACATAAGTTATCAACGACATATCACCCTCAAACTAATGGTCAAACCGAAGTGACCAATAGAGCTATTAAACGTATCTTGGAAAGATCAGTTGGATATAATTCGAAGAATTGGTCCGAAAAGCTCGATGATGCATTATATGCATTCAGAACCGCCTACAAAACACCTACTGGATGCACCCCCTTTAGATTGGTTTATGGA
>BQNB010066932.1:9083-34380 GCA_026074375.1 Tanacetum coccineum | reverse complement strand
TTCCGGGAGTGCCTAAACGCAATTTATCGCGAAACGTACACACTTTACGTATCCGATAAAAATAAAATGAACAAAGTTAATTATTACTTTTGAAAAAATAATATAATGATTGCTTGGCGAAAACTTTAATTCGTTTGGTGTCCGTTTACATTAATTGATAATTTATAGCTTACGCGATTTAACTTAATTTATTAAAAGTAAACGCATACGAAAAAAAAAATATTAGTAAAATATATGACGTTGTAAATGACCTGAAAATACGGAATGTTACAGGGACGACTTGTACAAACTTCATGCACTTCATCTTCCTCGTCCCAAGTCGTGTTATTCAAACTAAAACTACCCTCTCCCGACTCTCTCGTGTTGAATGAACTATCGTCGCTCGACTTGTATCTCTTGCTCTTATGCTCTTTTTTTCCATAAATTTTGAAACTTTTTGTCGAGTCCATTTATCACACTTTTTTAACACCTCCCAGCAATGAAGAAGTGTGAATGAGACTGAATACTTAACTTGATATTTCGTTTATGCCTTTTGAAGATAATCCCCGTCACTGGCTCCACCAGAGTACATCCGAAAAGTGTTATCGTACACACTACAAAAAGTAGCTACTTTCGGACGCACAATCTTCAATTTCCCGCTAATCAAATCGTACATCCGACGCTTGGTGATAGGACAAGTCACGTGCATGTGGTTCATGACCTCAAACCAAAACCCTTCATTTTTTCTCAAATTACCCTCAACGCTATCTTCGGATATATGAACCCAAGATTTGTACAATGCAACCTCTTCCTCAGCTTTTCCTCGGCTTTTCGGTTCGTCTTCTTCGTCGGGGCTAGTTGGAGTCTTCGGTTCACCTCTTATTCGGGGTCGGGACTTATATCTGTTATACTTCTTTGATGGGAGACTGCTCCTCACGATAGGACCAAAAACTGAGGGGAGTACATTTCTTCCACATCATCTAAACTAAAATTTTGAACGAGAGATAAAGAACCACCAACGTTAGGTTGAGATGAAGAACCGTAAACGTAAGGTTGTGAACCGTGTTCGTATTGGCCAAACATGTTGTTTGGTTGTCCGTATGGGTTGTACGTATTTTGTTGTTGTGGTCCTTGTGGATGTGTGAAATGCAGGTTATGGTATGAGTGGGTTGAGTAGTATGGTTGGTTTGAGTAAATTAATTGTGGTGCTCGGAAGTTGATTTGTTGTCTGTTGTTGGGTTGCCGGTGGAGTATTTCGGAGACTAAATATTCCTTCCGGTGTCGGAGGAGTGTCTCGGGTAGTCCTTCGTTGTTAACAGTGTGTGTTGCGGGAAGTATTTTGTTGAGACATTTTGTTAGTGAAAATGATAATGCGAGTAGAGAGTATATATAATTTGAAGTTGTGTTTAAAAATGTTAAAGTTTAAGGGGTATTTATAGGTAAATAAAATGGTTTATGAGAAAAAGTTTTTAAAAAAAATCAAACCGTTTATATTGTGGAGGGCCCACAATTCACAAAACCCGAAATATATCCTGGTCACTTTCATAAGCATGTTTTGTTTCGGGTGGCGCGTGAGCTTTGACACATGCAGGGGGTCACGCTTATGATAAGTATAAAAACCGACGTAAAACCAAAAACATGTTCTCGTGAAAGAAAAAAAAAACCCGGCACGTTGTGATATTTAACATAATACTAATCCTCAAACATTTGACCACTGTTCATCAACAGTGGCCAAATGTTTGACTTGGGCCTTGGGCTCATTTGGCCCGGCCCAAGTGTTTTTTTTTTTTTTTTTTTTTTTTGCTTTGGCCCGGCCCAAGTTTTTTTTTTTTTTTTTAGTTTAGTCCAACATCCAGCCCAACTTTTTTTTTGCCTCTATTTTGGCCCGGCCCAAGTAGTTTTTTTTTTTTTAGTTTAGTCCAACATCTAGCCCAACTTTTTTTCTCCTTTTTCCGCCACGGTACTTTTTGAACAGTGGTCTAATGGTTGACTTGGGCTTGGGCTCATTTGGACAGGCCCAAGTGTTGTTGTTTTTTTTTTTTTTTTTGCTTTGGCCGGCATTTAACATAATACTAATCCTCAAACATTTGACCACTGTTCATCAACAGTGGCCAAATGTTTGACTTGGGCCTTGGGCTCATTTGGCCCGGCCCAAGTTTTTTTTTTTTTTTTTTTTAGTTTAGTCCAACATCTAGCCCAACTTTTTTTCTCCTTTTTCCGCACGGTTACTTTTCATCGGCCCCAAAAAAAAAATCTTTATAATCCCTCCCACCCCCACTTCTTTCGCTAAAAATAAGAAGGAAAAAAAAAATTTACGAGACGTGCTTTTATTTTTAACTATTTACAACTTTCTAGCGGCCTGGGTCCAAAAAAAAATGTTATGAGACCGAAAAAATAAATCCGCACAAAATACAATAAGAAAGAAAAAATGCGCCGAACTATTAAAAATGAGACCGAAAAAATAAACCCAAACAAAAAAAAAGCCCCGCAACAACGCGCGAAAAATTAACGCCCGCAGCAACGCGCGGGTCATTTCTGCTCGAGCCCTTTCATAAGCCCGCGTGACAAACGAGACTTATTTTATAAGCCGATTTATTTTAAAAGCCCAAGCCCCTAAAAGCATTCAACCAAACATGATAAGTATACAAAAACCGACGTAAAACCAAAAACATGTTCTCGTGAAAGAAAAAAAAAACCCGGCACGTTGTGATATTAGGACTGTTTCAACAAATATTATGGTTTAAATTTTCGGATGACAGGCCCATTACTTGAATATATATAGGCCTAATTGCAATAACCAAGGCATTAAGCTGTTTAAATAAGCCCAATACTTTTACCGTTAACATTTTTCTTTATGGGGAGCAAAGAAAGATGTACAGTAATTAAGTTTACGATACAACATTGATCAGACTACTTCCAAAAATAGTAATAACATGGTACACCTTAAATCTTCGTCCGTAATATCATAAACACTACAAGTTCAAAACTCAAACTAACACAAAACAAATTTGTTTTAGATACAATACCTTAAATCCGTAAGATTAAACACACTCTAACTATATGCTTGTAAATGATTCAAATTTTTTGTTTAGCTCTTCAAGTTGCTTTGTCCTCACCATTTCGCTTTCGGTAACCAACTACGAAATAAGAGAAACAGTATTAATATTACTGTTTATACTTAGTTGTTATCAGTAAAGTAACTTACAATAAAACTAAATATAACAATTTGTAAAAGTATGTACCTCCATCAGTCTGCTAACTAGCTGTGCTTTCTCCTTGTTTTTCTCGTTAAATGCCTCGATTGCTTCTCGATACTCTTTTTCCTACATATTATAGCACAAGATTTTAGGAATGTAATTGAGTTATTTTATATAATCGATGATTTTAGTTCGATATAACTTAATCTGAACATCAATAGTAACATGATCCACAAGAGCTCGGTTGTGTATACTAACTAGCTTAACGCACATAAAAATTACAGCTATAAACGTAAGTTATATAATCGATGATTTTAGTACGATATAACTTAATCTGAACATAAATACTGTAGTTATCATGATCCACATGATGGTTTAGCTTTCTACTCATTTGTAAATTTTATTGTTTACTCATCATTCACTAGTCGTGTAGTATATAATTAGTGGTTGCCGTTGGTATGCATATTGTAACTATAAACTTAAAAGATGTAAAAGTATTACAACATCAAAAGGATATGAGATAATGATAATGTCTCACCTTCTTTTGGCAATTTTGTCCCAGTGACTTTAACTCTTTATTGACCAAGTCAACCTTCTTTCTAACAAGTAACCCTTCCTTCCACTTTGGATCATCCAATGCCTCCAGATCCTACACTCAGGTACATTCAGATTATGTTAAAAATAGTTTAGTGAAATTTGATCTAGAGTAACTTAATGATAGTACAACTAATTGGAAGTTGCTTGAAATAGTTCTAAACGTACTTAATATGCTATCAAATGATACGGACAAACAGACATAAAAAAAACCTAGCCTTTTAGCTGTAGCTTTCGGGAGTTTTCAAAAGAATTATAAGCTTACAAGCAAGAAGCCAAGAACACAAGTCATAAAGATCTACTCCGTATATATTAGCTCAAAAGAACGTGTACGTGACAAACTGAAATCTCAAATAAGCTAATCTCTCATTAGGACATTATAAATACTTACTGTAGTATTTAGTATGAGGAAAGTGAATATGTGGTTGTTTTACATCTAAGCTTACATGGGAAATCATTCAAAATCATTAAAAATTATATGTCATTTGAATTATTTTTTTTTCAAATTAGAGTAGTTAAACTAATTAATATATGCGTAGTGAAATGTTTTTAAATGGTGAATTAAATCAAACCGTTGTTGAAGCTAGAACTAATTGGTTAGTTAATAAGCACACCCAACAATATGTTATATGATGTAGAAAAAACATGTATCAAACTGAACCATACTTTATTAATGTTGTGATGCAATCATGAGAAAACATTAATATTGTAAATGACATGTTACAAATGAGGTAGATTTGATCATTTTTCTTTTTTAAAACAACATAATTTTTAAGGTTTCGCATGTAAGCTTAGATGTGAAACATCCACATATTTACTTTCCTATTTAGTATATACTATATGTATATGTATACGTTTAATCGTTTATTATAAGTTACTATATGCAGAAAATATATTACTTACATTGCGAATTTCAGCTAACTTTTTACTCTCTTGTTCGACGCGGCTTAGTTGAGCTTGAACTCTCTCCTTGACCTCCATCTTCTTCTTTATGATCTCTTCTTCTTTAGCACGAAAAGCAAACAAGGCCGACCTGGAAAGCTCATCATCACATTCAATCAACGGGCTTGCATTCGTAATTAGATTTTTTAGTCCAGAGCTCTTCATGCGAATCATCTTTTTCGATGATTGTTGTTGTTGGTCCAATGTTGTAGATAAGCATGCCATCTTGCAACAATGAACACCCTTTTCTTGGTAGAAATAGTGGCTTAATTTCTTTTGCTTTGTTTTAGAGATGCTCAATCTATGTTGAGTTTTAAATGGGCAAGTACTACTAGCTTTTTGTGATGACAACTCTTGAAATGAGGTGGAAAGTTCAAAATGCACATATATTATAGAGCAAAAGGAGAGACCATATCATTACTATCAATCTTTTTATTTGTTAATATGAAGATATGGGGTCAACATGTTTTGGAAAACTAAAACGTATATTCACTAAGAATGCCAAACAAGATTTTAATGGCCAAAAAAGCACTTAAATTTTATGTCTTCTCAAAATGATATAAATTTTCATGCATGTACTTGAGAAAGGCGCGAGTCTTTAACTTAGATCTACGCAACGCAGCCTAACCGATGTATTCATGTAACGCACAATTATTTTACGCAATGATCGTTGATTACTAAATTAATGTGAAAATAAGGACCTTAAGCCAATATCATACTTACACTACGAAGAACGCAATAATTCTACTATACATTAGTTTTAACTTTTAAGCACACCGTATCATTTATCACAGCTGATACATTGGTTGTGGCAATTTACGTTTAAAAGCTACTCCCTCCGTCCCATATTAAGTGTCCAGTTTGACTTTTTGAGATATTTTTTCATCAACTTTGACTGTAAATATTTGTGTTTGTGTTATATAATACTTGATGAAAATTATACCAATGAATAATACATTCAAAACTCTATTAATTCATATATTTTGCATCAAGTGTCATATAACATAAAAAGAAATAATTAAAGTCAAAGATGAAGAAAAAAGACTTGAAAAAGTCAAACTGGACATTTAATATGAGACGGAGGTAGTAATAAGTTTCTCATAAACGTTACATATTGCTTCGAGATATGTTGCATATCTTTTGTGTTTGAGTATTTCTACAAATATTAAAGCTTTTTGCTGAATTGATCAGTAAGACTGAATGTAGTGGTGACCGCAGATGACACCGTCACGTTAGCGCCAACTCAACTTTCTCTCTCTTAGACCATACAGTGACCAAACACATGTAGTGATGACCGCAGAGGACACCGAACAATTTTTTTTTAAAAACATTACATTAATAATTAAACATTTTACAAATTAAAATACGGAAATAAAAATACACGGAAGAAAAGACGGAAAAAAATTACGGAAATAAAAAACATGAACTTGACGGAATTTAAAAATACAACACAGATACGTTTTAAAACATATAGTTCGAATAGTATCCGTTGGAATAGTAGTTGTTTGATTTCAAATTTGAAAATTACATTACGGAATTGAAAATTACATTATGGAATTGAAAATTACATTACGAAATTGAAAATTACATTACGGAATTGAATAACAATAATGTTAAGCTAATGAAACCGTATCCTTACGGAAAACCTCAACCACATTTCTTTTTGTAATGTTAAGGTAATGCTTTGATGGTTTAGGAGTAAAAACTGAGACATTGGCAAGTATCATAGCAGCTCCTACTGTAATATCCTTTTCATAACTACCCACATCAAGGACTTTGTAGTGTATTGTTCCAGGTACTGTACCCGATAGATCTTTCAGAGTCACATTTAAATCTCCAAGAGCATTCGGAGAACAAGACTTCACTATTGCAACAACTTGTTCAAGTTTTCCCTTTTTAAGAAAGTTGTCGATGTCTCCCAAACATCCAGTTACAGTGCCACCAAAAGCATTCACATAGTTAGTGGCGCTAACCCACGCCCCACTGTTAAAATCAGCATCCTCACCCACATCCTCAACAACTTTCTGCATATATTCTTGTGTCGACATTAAAGCCCCATCCGGATCAAGAATAAATACATTTTCTTTAAGCAGCTTGGCTCGCTGAACAAGACCCGCAGGACCGGGTATTATCCTAACTGGGTTTGGGGTTGAGGAAGATGGTTCAACACATATGCTATTAGAGAGCTGAACAACACCCGCAGGACCGGGTATTATGGTAACTGGATTTGGGGTGTATGGAGATGGTTCAACATGTGCGCTACTAGACGAACGCAGAACAGGTGTTAAATGGAGATCAGAATCGTCTATATCAAGACTGTATTCCCATGGATCATTTTCGTTAGTGAAATTGGAATCCATCTGGATAGTTGGATAAGAAGTTGTGTGATATAATGAGGAGATGGTGGGGGTATTTATAACGAAAAACTAGCCGTTGGAATTCAAAATTTGAAAATATAATAACGGAATTTAAAATACAATACTTTATTTAAAACATTAAATTAAAACAACATTACACTAAAATAGTTTCTAGTTTATTAATCTGATGACTCGTAATCTGAATCAATTCTCATCACCCCAAATTCCATAAAGTATTCATCATCATCAGCTTGTTTTTGCCTAATCTTCTCCTCCCGTGCCTTTTCATCCATTGTTTGTTCTTCTAGTGTTTCTCTTAAGGCTTCTTCATCTAGATGTAGTTGATGTAACTCTTCCGCAGTAAGGTATACATCACCAATCTCATGTGTCTGTGATGACGAACCACCTATATGGGTTTCTGAGCGGTGGTTGTATTTTTCATGTATCCAAGCTAACTTAGCATTCATTTGTTTTTCTAGTTTTGCCGCCTTTCTGTACATAGAAAGATTTAGCTCGTAATCTTTATCAGAACCTTCTTTTAAGAAAGTGTCGATCAAAGCACGGCTCTCTTGTGGAATGTGATTACATTTCTCGTATGCTTTTCTAAGATCTTCTTTAGTTGTGCATGCATTATCAAATTGCAAGGCTAAATCCAGAATCGCTTTCTGATGAACCATATCTTCGTCAATTTGTTTTTGAACCAAAGCTTGGATTTCATCGTCGCTATGTGGTATCGAACAAGCCATTTAAAAAAGATAATGAAAGTGTATAAAATGTATGTGTTTTGTGATTAAAAATGGTATAAAAAGTGAGATTTTATAGTGAATGGGGGATTGTTTATTTTTTTTAAATAAAAATATAAAAGAAAGAGTTAATTTTTTTTAATACGAAATCTTTCTTCAATTATGAGGTCGTGCAGAAGACCCTAACTTTGCAAAGGTTGGGGGTGACCATGTCTTGCTTCGGTCGGCGTAGTGGGGTGACCAGGTCCCTTTTATTGCCACATGGGACGACCGACCGCAAAAGGTCGTCCCATTACGTTTAGCCTAACTGAATTTCTAAGTTCATCTCTATTCAAAAGATAGTTGCAATATAAAGAGTAATAGGGTGAGCATGGTTCAGTTTTAGGTTAAAATTGAAATCGAACCAAATATTTTGGGTTTACGCTTTCTAAAAGCCCATCAGTTTTGGTTTTATCTAGGTTCGATTTTTTGGTTTTTGATTTTTTTTTCGGTCATTCGGTTTCTAATTGATTTATCAAGGTATAGCCTTTCTAAGGTCAAAATTGCAATACATTATAAATTAACATTTTCAAGATTCAATAATAAAAAAACACGCAATCATGACAATAAGAAACTAATGATTATAAAACAATGACTAGAAAATTATTGTTTTTTGTCATAAATTGACATAATAATAACAACAAAAACTATAGTAATAAACATCAATCAACAATCCTAAAAAAGTGTTTATGCTTTTAAATGACACATTTAAAAAACAATCCAGGAGTGATTTAAGATTATATCAAAACGTTGGAAAAAAACAGAAAAACCGTGGCTCTTGAGGAAATTAATTCAATTGAGAAAAGGATTGATATCCTTCTTCAAGAAATTGAAAAGATCGACAAGTTTGCTTCAACGGATCTTATCCAAAAAGCTCGTGTCAAATGGGATATAGAAGGGGATGAAAATTCTAAATTCTTCTATGGTCTCATCAACCAAAAAAGGCGGAATCAGATGATCAATGGGATTATGGTTGAAGGAAATTGAATCACGAACCCTTGTTTGATCAAGGATGCCTTCCTTCAATTCTACAAAAGGAAATTCCAGGCTCAAGATACACAGGTTATGTTCTCTAACATTCCTCATTCTCATTCCCTTAACTGCATGGATCGAGAAACTCTTGAAAGACAGGTTACTCTTGAGGAAATTAAGGAAGTCGTTTGGGATTGTGGAAGTAGTAAAGCTTCGGGCCCGGATGGTTACTCTTTTGTGTTTGTGAAGAAGTATTGGGGCACTATTCAGAAGGATTTATATGATTTTGTTAACTTATTCTTTGCTACTTATGTTATGCCTAATGGTGCCAATTCTTCGTTTTTCACATTTATCCCAAAGGTCAACAACCCTATCTTAATCACTGACTTTCGCCCTATTTCGCTTATTGGTATTCACTATAAGATCATTGCCAAGATTTTAGCTAACCGTTTATCTAAAGTGATTGACAAGATTGTTAGCAAGGAGCAGTCGGCGTTTATTGCTGGTCGTCAAATTCTTGATGGCCCCGTTATTCTTAGCGAAATCATTGAGTGGTATAAAAATCGAAAAAAGAAGCTCCTCATTTTTAAAGTGGACTTTGAAAAGGCTTTTGATTCCATAAGCTGGAATTACTTAATTCACATTCTCGAAAGATTTGGATTTAGTAATAAATGGTGCTCTTGGATTAAAGCTTGTCTCAATTCTTCGAGAGCTTCTATACTTATTAATGGTAGCCCTACGTCTGAGTTCTCCATTAAGCGTGGTTTTAGGCAAGGAGATCCTCTATCTCCTTTCCTTTTCATCTTGGTTATGGAAGGTCTCCATAATGTTTTTGAGGAAACGGTGGGAAATGGTATGATTACTGGTGTTAATATTAACAATTCTACTATCAATGTTTCCCATTTTTTCTATGCAGATGATGTAATCATTACTACGGATTGGAATGCTAAAGACATGGATAATATTATTCATGTTCTCCATGTTTTCTATCTAGCCTCAGGTCTTAAGATTAATATTCACAAGTCCAATATTTATGGTATTGTGGTTAATAAAGATGAAGTTTTTAGTGTGGCTAGCAATGCTGGTTGTATTGCAGGTGATATCATTTTCAGTTATCTTGGTCTCCCCATAGGTTCCAATATGAAGTCTATTGCTAGTTGGAAGACGCTTGTTGATCGTTTTCATATGAGGCTTTCCTCTTAGAAAGCTAATCTTCTGTCGATTGGGGGTCGTCTGACTCTTATCAAGTCTGTTCTAGGTAGTCTTGGTATCTACTATCTATCGATTTTCAGAGCCCCCGAATCGGTCCTTCAAGACCTAGAAATAATTCAGGCTAAATTCTTTTGGGGTGGTAATAAAGATGAAAACAAAATGGCTTGGGTCAAGTGGCCAATTATTCTTAATTCTTTTGATAAAGGAGGGTTAAACATTGACAGTCTTAAAGCTTTCAACCTTGCTCTTCTTAAAAAATGGCGTTGAAGGTTGCTTTCTTTCCCAAACGCCCTTTAGGTTAAGGTCATCAAAGCTTATCATGGTCAAGAAGGAGGTTTTGATACAAATGGTTGTAGCTTCAAGGGAAATTGGGCTAACATTGTTGGGTCCTCCAATTTTCTCCACTCGAAAGGTATTATCTTATCTAACACTTTTCGTTTTAAAGCAGGTTGTGGCACTCTTATTCGATATTGGAAAGATATTTGGGTAGGCGAGACTCCTCTTTTTTACAAGGTATAATCGGCTCTATCGTCTTGATCAAGACAAATATTGTCTTATCATTGACCGTATTAATAATATGCAATGGTCTTGGAATTGGTCTCAGACCAATCTTGGTGTTAGAAATCTTGCCTATTTACGTGACATGTTAAATGAGATCGGTCAACTAAATATTGATGTCAATGAAGATACTTGTACTTGGAGTCTTGGTTCTAATGGTACTTTTACCGTCAATGATGTCCGTTATAGGATTGACCAAAATATCCTTTCCACTCTTGCTCATGCTACTACTTGGGATAAATCTATCCCCCGGAAGGTCAATGTATTTATGTGGAGGCTTTCTTTGAACCGGCTCCCTCATAGATTGAATCTCTCTTCGCGTGATATAGATATTCCGGCCATCTTTTGTCCTTCTTGCAATGCCAATGTTGAATCTGCTAATCATATTTTCTTCGAATGCGACATTGCTACCGATATGTGGAAACTTTTTTTAGATGGTGTGATATTCCTCTTTTTCAAGCTTCGCTTGGGATCTCTTCAATGATGAAACATCTCTGGCATGCCTTAAAGAAAAAAAAAACACAGGTTCTATGTTATTACTACTTCGGTTCTTTGGTGGCTTTGGAGATACCGAAATAGCGTCACGTTTAGCTCTCAACCGTTGAGGAAAAGTGTACCTCTTGATACATGTTTGTTTTCTCATTTTGTGGCTGCACAATAGGGACCATATGACGTTATCTTGGAATGACTGGCTTATGTATCCTCTTTCGATCGCGCGCATTGGCAATGGTTAAAGCTGCTTTTGGTTTTTCCCTGAAGCTGACGTTCAAGTTCACTGGGTTGGTGTACCTGTACGCCAAGGTTTTTTCGTTTGGCGTCTTCGTCCTGATTTGAAGGATCGGTACTTCCTTTTATTCCTTCCTTCTCAGGGACTTGTTTGGGTTCATAAAATCCATACCGAGTGTAAACGGTGGCTCGGCCTCTGGGTGGGGGGTTTTTTCTTTTGCTGAAGTGAAACCGATTCGTCGCCTGTGTCAAAAAGTTGTTTTCATCCCTTTTGATTCCTCGCAGTTAAAGTATCAGGATTTTACCATTTTTCGATGTTATGTAATTCTTTTTGTTGACTCTATTGTACTTTAAGTCTCTAGCGTCTTGCTAGACTCTTTTTTCTATATATTTCATCTTTGCCGTTAAAAAAAAAACCGAACCACACACCTCGGTTTTCCGAAAATACAAAAATGAACCTTCCGTTTTTCAAACGGTTTCAGTTTTTTAGTTTCGGTTTCTTGGTTTTTTTGAAAAGACAAAGATTCTTAGAGTAATAACCAAGCTTCATTTCCTATACTTTTCTCCTTTAAATAAAATACAAAAAAAGGGTGGGGGTATGTTAGCCTTTGAGATAGAGACATAAAAATAGTGCGATTTGCTCAAAGTTTTTGTCACTTTAATTTGAGAATACTATTCAAAAAAACAGGCGGGTAGTTCATATAATAGGATCATGGGCTATAATTTACAATGTCTAACGAGATTTAATGTCACTATATTATTTTGATGCTTTGAATGTTTACAAAGTACGTTTATTCAAATTTCAAATACAACCGGTGGCGGAACTAGAGTGTTTTGGGTGTCATGAGACCATGGTGGATATTTGCTTCGTAGTGTTAATTTTTTCAACAACTTCTATCTTAAATTTCATGTTTTTGAAGTCCGCAAGTTTAAAATTTTTGGTATTTGTTTAGTTCATTAATAAATGAAAAGTTTTTTTTTTGAACCGCCATTAATAAAAGAAAAGTAAAATTAAATTTGACTAAACTTAATGGTTTTCTTAGTTGAAATCATACATTTTTGTTTATTATATTTTTCCCTTTATGTTACAGTTTAAAAAATTTGTACACGCGATCACTTATATGTAATCTTGCATAAAATGAGAGAAGACGGTTTCTTTCGATTATACTAGTAATTTGAAAGAACATAATTTCATTCAGTAACTCGTTAACAATACTCACACACCTAAAGTAAACATAGTAGTATAACGGATTCCTACAAACTAGGACAACTTAGTACTCATTCAAATGAAATCAAGTGGTTTAAAATATATAAAAATAAGGTTTTTCACCACTTCTGAATTATCTTCTCCACTTTGTATGTTTTTGCTCATATAAGCTAGGTTTGTTTCATCTCCTTTGATTAATCTGTTTGATAGGTTTTCATGAATTTACTATATTTCTTCCTAGTAGTTCTTCATTAACATGTTGCCTGAATTACTCATTTGATTTATGATACATCTATTAATCTGTGATCGGCATTAACACGAATTGAATCTAATCTGATCATGCTTCTCTATTCATGTCGAGTTAATAATAATGATCTTGCTAAACCTTAGTTTATAACGATAAACAATTGGTACGTAGCAAGGCATTACTATATGGTTGCGGAACTTTTATGATCGTGATCTAATGTATGCCTTTTTAAGGAAAATTCGAGATCATATGAAGTTATCGTTCATTTTGAGTTTTAGATTATCACATCAGCTCATAAGACGATTGTTACTAGTTTAGTGGCAGTGTTGAATTTTGGCACCATAATTGGAATAAGATCAGGCTAACTTAAACCATGTTTTGGGATAGAGTTTTAAGGTATTCTTAAGCTTTAAACTTTCGTATTTTCGTGTTCTATATGTCTTTAGATGTGTCTCATTGTATGTGTTCTAAATATTTATTAAAAACGACTACATGTGATCTTCTATTTTGATTTTTACGTCGTCAGGTTAGCTCAAAAAACTATTTGTATGAGTTTAGTAATGTCATTTTGACATAAAGAATAAGTTCACGTTTAAATCTTTAATGGTAAAATGTTAACCCGTTTTTGGTATCAAGATCTACGGTGTTTTATGGAGGATTTTTCTGTCGTGTTCTTACCATTTTATGTGTTACAGTGTAAATATGTTTTAATACAGATATGGTTGCCTTTGATCTTCTAGTTTGAGTTCTCGATGGTGGTAAACTGGTAATGCTAGTTGAATTTTAGCTCGATCATTAGGTCAGGGGTTACATCTTTTTGGGTAATAAAAAAATAGAATCAAGTTTTGAAGTGTTTTTATAATGTAAAGTTTCGTTCATCATGTTTTTAATTCTTGATATGTATCATTTTAGATTTATGTTAATACTATAGCAGCGGCATATAGAAGGGCACATTTGTGTTCTCAGTTCAGTACTTCAGTTACTTTGCCTATGAGCTTCTTAACATTTTTTTGTATGATTTTCAGAAGATGTCGAGATACTCGTTTTCAAAGGATGTTCAGGTTCCCGTATGCGGAATACCATTCAACCTAGACAGGGTAACATTCCGCCATTACAAAGTGTTAATTTCTTCATGTTATGTTCATTTTGACTTTAAAAGTCAAATCTGTCATTGCTCATATAAATTTTTTTACGTCATGTTCACTGAACTTTTATAACCAACACCAACACATTAGAGCTTTTCTTATAAAATATTTTTTTACTTACACGTTTCTTCTAACAGCATGAGGAGCTAACATGAATTTCAGAACTATAAACGCCTTTATTTGACCTTAATAAAGTCAAACTATACATATTCTCATGAAGTATTCCCTTGTTTAAGCGCAGGATCTTCTTGCTGCACGATCTTCAAAACTTAGCAAGTTTTTTAAGGAAAACCCAGAAGAAGATCTTTCTCGTCTTACCAGGGATATCCCTACCACCCCTCAAGTATTTGAAATCATGGCAAGATTCTGCTATGGTTTCAAAGTCAACTTCACACCAGAAAACATTATCCCAGTTTCTTGCTTAGCAAGCTATTTGGGTATGACAGATAGCCATAGCCCTAACAATCTCTTGAGTAGTGCTATAACTTTCTTTGAGCGCGAAGTCATCACCGGCTGGAATGAATCTTTAAGATCATTAAAGGCGATAGATAATGAAATAGTGTTTCAACAAGCATCAAAACTTGGTTTGCTTAGTAGTTGCATGGATTCAATCATTAATAAAGCTCTTGATAATCCACTTCTACTTGGTGATCCAATAAAACATCCGGTTCTTGGTGACGATGATTATAGTAGTGATGATGATAAACCAAATGTTAGGAGGCAACTCTTTGTTCTTGATTGGAAGTTAGAGGATTTAAGTTTAACTACACTTGGTCTTCAGTTTTATGAGCCAATAATTCACGGCATGATTCAATGCAAAATGGGTTCATCTTACATTGCGTCGAATCTTTATCAGTATTTCAAAAGTTGGGTGGTGATAGACGCAAAAGAAACGAATGAAGACACGTCATCTTCTGAAGGTGTTTCTTCAAACTCGAAAAAAGTAGTCATTGAAGCAATAGAAAGACTTTTACCTCATGACCGAGGGATCCTCCCATGTGCATTACTATCTGAAATGCTTCGATATGCAACAGTTTTAGAAGCTAATGTCAACTGTAGAGACGGGTTTGAAGTGAGAATAGGGAGACAATTAGATTTAGCAACGGTCGATGACTTGCTAATACCAACTGAAGGCTATTCTAAAGATGAAAAGTATGATACTGAGTGTGTTAGAAGAATCTTGAAGCATTTTTATCAGAATTTCACCAGTCAAGATCAAAATGGGCTAGACGCTGTGGCTGAACTTGTTGAGGACTACTTAGGAGAAGTAGCAAATGACATTGATTTGAAAAAAAACTCATTTATATTACTTGCTGGAATGGCGATTGCTGCATCAGAAGGAACACAAAGAAACTCAGATGGGATATATTGGGCAATAGATATCTACCTAGATAAACATAGATACTTTACAGATTCCGAAAGGGAGGAGATTTGTGCACTTTTGGATTGTAATAAGATGTCAACTGAGGCATGTGAGCATGCAGCACAAAATGAGCGGCTTCCGGTGCGTGTGACAGTTCAAGTATTGTTTGCAGGCCAACTGCACTTGCGAGAAACTATTACTAAAGAGGTAGCAGTGACATCCTCTGAGGACGGGTCGAAAAAGTCCAAGTCCAAGGAAGACAACGAGGAGGAGAAAGTGAAAAGTGAATTGGAGAAAATGAGTAGCAAAGTGATGGAATTGGAGAAAGAATGTCTTGTGATGAGGAAAGTGATTCAACGAGGTTATTTAAGGAAAACGACTATTGAAAAAGAGAAAACAAACGTTTGGAAGGAAATGAAGAGGAAACTTGGTTGCATATCGAACATTAACAGAAGCAATTGTCATGTGAAAAAGAAGAAGATTCATCCACGGTAGAAAAGATAAGAATGCTTTTGAGTTCATTTTTTGTTCTCGTCTGAGTAATAAGTGTTTGCGCGTTTGATTTTCTTTTTTTATAAGTAAGTTATTTCGAATAACTTCAAATTTTCTTTGACCTGCTACTGGTTTGTAGCTGATGCCCCTTTAAAAGTTATTTTGAATTTTTTGATCTTGCAAGGAATGGCTTCAGCTGACACAATTGCATTGTTTGCTTTGTACGTATACTGTTACACATTACTCAGACAAATTTAAAAGGGATATAAGATTAAATAATCAATCATGCTAAGCGCGTGTTGAAAATGCTTTTGGTTTGTGATTTTATTTGACAAAAATGTTTTACAAACCTTCACCATAGCTTCATTCGCGCTGAATTTCGACAAAATGAGAATCTTTAACCACAATTAGCAGTTGTCAGTTGCATTTCACTAAAACAAATACTTGTCACACAAAAGTTTTGGAGAAGTTGAAATATACAAAAATCCGGATTTTTGACACAACCTAAAACTTTATGTGCAAGTCCAAGTAATTTGCTTTCGTGCCTTAGTTAACGACACCACAAATTATAAGCGTTTTTAGAAGTAAAAAAGGTCATAAACCAAGCCCAAAAGGCCCATCAGAATATTTGATTAATCTTTTCTCCATCATTCTGGAATAATCATCTCCACTATTTAGTTGATTAATCAGTATTCACTTATTTTTGCCTACACACCTTCTTCTCAAATAAGGTATGTTTCATTGGCTTTAGCTAAATCTAATTTCTAGTGTTTCATGTTTATAGTTTTATAAAATCTTTCTAGCATGTTGAACTTAAATACTCATGTGTAGTAACTATGATCTTGCTAAGCTTTATGTAGTTTACATTTTGAACACATCAGTTACATGAAAGTTGTGTTTTGCCTAACACAGGTCATATATCACTCGTATCATCTATGCCGTTTACGTCCTGCTTCCTAAACTAACCATTTAAGCTCTAATCTTAGCAGTTTTTAGTATTTTGAACAAGCAGACTATAGCGTACCAAAGGATGGTGGAAGAGCCGCCTTTTAGGCCGAGAGAGAAGATCATTGAGAAGCAAAAATATTACCAAAGCATACACAAACCGACCTATCTGAAAGGTCCAATGGACAAGATTACATCAGTCGCGATTCCTCTGGCATTGGCAGGTTCTTCGCTGTATCTGATTGTGAGTCCCCCGTACCTCGTGTTCTGAAATCATCTTTAACATCTAAACCAATCCTAATTAATTCTTTGGATTATTTTACAGGGGCGTGGTATCTATAACATGTCTCATGGGATCGGAAAGAAGGAATAAGTATATGCTAATGAAGGCTCTTAAACTGTTATAAAGCTTGTCGTGTTTGTGTCTTATAAGCTCAGGTTTATGCAACTTTAAGGAGATGTATCTATATTTATTTATACTTATAAAGTACTTGTTTACTTGTCTGATGTTATATGATAGAACAAGTTGTGTACTATATACAAACTTGAAATTAAGTGGGGATTGCTTTTGCAAAATCCTAAATAAAATGTAGCTGTTTGCGGAGTGAAGAATATTTTTTTGTTGCCTTCAACAGATAAATTCTTTCCATACTAGATTACCAGGCCACATACGGGATTCACAGATACAGGGATCAATAACAGCAGACTGAATCTACATTATCACGAATTAGATAATACGCGATATTCAGATGTACTATATACTTTCGTGTATTACATCATGTACACTATACATGCAATAACGTACTATATTTATTTATGTGTGGCAACAAAGAGATTGTACCTGAAACTCCTCATCTCTACAAAATCTGCGAAACAACATTATACTCCCTTTGCTAAAACATGTCAAACACCAGATGCTCACCTTCTGATATCTTTAAACCCATACTCGCAACATCGCATGCTTTAGGCATATCTGGCGGTGTAGCACACCGTATCAAAGCCCAATTTAGACCCTCAAAGAACGGATGCTGCTTGATCTCTGTAGCTCCTTTCACTGTACCTAACCTGTTCTCTGGCTGTTTTTGCAATAAACTTTTAATCAAATTTCGAGCATGAGAACTCACTATTGGAATACTAGGAAACGTGACAGCCTGAGATACAACATTCGCCAATGTATCATCATCTATCGTTCCTTTAAAAGGCGTCCTTCCGTATAACAATTCGTATAACAAAATCCCGAATGTCCACCAATCGACTGGACTCCCATGTCCGTCACCTTTTATAATCTCAGGAGCCAAATATTCATGTGTCCCAACAAAGGAATTGGACCGAGCACCAGTAGGCTCCACTAATAGTTGTGGCACTATTTCAGATTTTAGCTTCGGTGCAGCCAGAACTCTTTGAGTGAAACACGGGACTTGCCAGGATGGTTGGAGACAGAATTGGTTTATACAACTGGATTCGGGGTCTTTGGGACGGTCAATGTTTGGTGACAATGGTTTAAGCAGTGTTGGATTAGGATCACATCTTAGTGATAAATCAAAATCCGTTAGCATGATATGACCATCTTCACGTACCAATATGTTCTCTGGTTTCAAGTCACGATATACGACACCAAGCATGTGCAAGTATTCCAGAGCAAGAAGGATTTCCGCGGCATAAAACCTGCATTTAGAACAATAAAAATCATAAAACAAAAAAAATGATGATCTTTTTTTCGGAAAGATATATAGAAATCCCTAAAATGTTACGTACCTAACTGCATGTTCAGAAAAGCATTTGTTGGGATGTTTTTGTCTCAGAACATGCAAATCGCCACCCGGACAATATTCAATAACCAAACACGAGTATTTATCAGTTGTAAATTGCGAATATAACGTAGGAAGAAACGGGTGATCAAGCAATTGCAATATTTCCCGTTCCGTTTGAGCCCTAACAGCTTTTTTCCTAAGACACAGTAACTCGTTATCCAGAATTTTTAAAGCAAAGAAACAATCCGACCCAATAAGCTCAGCAAGATAAACAGTTCCCATATCTCCTCCTCCAATTTTTTTAATCAGCTTAAAGTTTCGTATATTTAGACTTCCGTGTTGCTTCTGAGCACAATGAACAGCTTTCCATCTTGCATCTTTTGACATGTGGGGCCGACACCAACCTCTGCTTACACCACTGTCACAGCTGAAGCTTGTACTGCTGCTGCATTCACCGGCACTACTTTTTGAGCTCTGAGATAATTCACCTTTATCTCGTGATCTTGATTTTTCATCAGATTTATGAACCCGCGTCTCAGATATCTTATCAGTTTCTGTTACTAGATCTCGTGCAGGTTTACTGGTGGCAGAATTTGAAGCTAATTTGTTTTTCTTCCTAACAAGATTCTTAATCAGCTTCGGTTGCTGATCCTTTATTTGTGTGACGGTTTCATTGGATTCGTCAACCGCCGGAAGTTTCTTCTTTGAACGAGCGGATAAAGAAGAAAGTTTCAGTTTTAGGTTTCGGGTCTGCCCCAATTCCGTTACTGAAGTTCTACTAATATCATCGCTAGATTCATCTCCCGCAGCTACCTGTGACCTTTTAACAGGTCCCACTTCCAAGCCGACTGAAACCCGTGTTGGCTTTAAATCCTTTGATAACCGCTTCATAGCTGCTATCTCAGATGCCTGAGATATGCTTAATCCCCTTAACGCCTGTTTTAAATTAACCGGCTGCGAAGTTCCAATCTCCGGACTGATTCTCATCGGTTGTTTCATTGATTTCTTCTTTTTATCTCTAAAAGCTTGTGGCAAACCATTTGTCTTGGCGGAAATCCTAACTGACTCAAAAAGACGGTTAATGTCATCCTCTACATATAACCTTTTTTGAGGCATACTAGTAGATTGAAGTTGTGAACCTTCTTCTAACTCAACGATTTCTTTAGTACCATAAAAAGCCCCCATGTTTATAGACGTGTTACAATAACAAGGAAATTAGTTAGACCATTGGGCATCCCCAAAGCAATGTCTGATCATCCTGTATTGTAAATGCAAACAATATCTTAGGAAATGTATTGCAAGATACCGGCATAACAATCATCACATCACATATGTATAGAAATATCATAAACATCCGAAATCTGCAATTAAGCAGAATGGGACAGTTCATAAAAAATAGGGAAAATGTTGCCTAATAGTAACAAAGTTTGATGATTGTTCCTAAGTCACTCAAACTTTAAATTAACCACAAAAACCATCCAAGTTTCAATATTGTTCTGTTATTGTGTAATTGTTCAAAAAAAAATATCTTTAAGATATTCATATGTGCATTATTTGGTTGTGTACCATAACAATAAATACCCACCCCTGAATTTCACTAACCCCAACCAACTTAATGTACAACCAACTTATGAACGGCAAGAGTTCAAATAAAACAATATACTAATGTAAAAAACGTAGGACAAATTTGGAACCGTTGGATATTCGTATCAACGGGTAAGATTAAGTTTACGCATCAGTTGAGGAAAACGAATGAAAAGGGCATAAAAGTCTT
Source organism: Tanacetum coccineum (assembly GCA_026074375.1). NCBI lineage: Eukaryota > Viridiplantae > Streptophyta > Magnoliopsida > Asterales > Asteraceae > Tanacetum > Tanacetum coccineum. The sequence continues at coordinate 14,137 of BQNB010066932.1, read as the reverse complement.
TTTCACATAGCATGAAATCAGGCTCTCTTATGTTTGTACAAGATTACAGGAATTTCCATATCACGACCTCCATTAGCATCCAAAAACTTGATAAATGATTCCTCCACTTTATCAAGAAATGATTTTTACGATCACAGTTTTATACTTCAAATATGTTTCATTTTTGTACAGTCTTTTCTATTTCTCTGATTGATACATTCCAACATTTGATTTAACTTACATTTCGTTTTTTTTTTGGTTTTTCGGATTTGCTAATGATCGATGATAACAACGAGTATTAATGATGGTTATGAGTTAATAAAGATTTTGATTATATATGATGACGAAGACGATGTGAAACAGCTAAGCAAAACGATTGATGACGATGATGCAATAATGATGGTGACCATGTCGATCGACGACGATGATGATGACGATGATGAAAAATTATAGATGCAAAATCGACGATGCAATATCGGTGAGGATGATGATGTAAATGTTATGCTGCTGATGATGGTGACCGATTGATTAAGATTATTAATGATGATGCGAAATCGGAGATGCAAAACCTAAAATGAGGATGACGATGTGGTTGATCGGTCGCGATGCAGATGATATTGTGATCGATTGATAATGGATGTTGAAAACGATACACATACTTCCAATTGGAGTAATAGATGCACTTTGCATCTCCATAAGCTATTTAATCCAAAAAGAAATAAAGATCCATAAAGAAATAAAAATATGAAATATGCATCCTAAGATAGATGAACGAAGAAGAAACTGGTAATAAGAATTTTTCTATTTTGGATTTTCAGTTATGCCCTTTAAAGGTTGTACACGTGGCAAGTTATTGTGGTGTTTTACATTTTTTAGCTTAAGAGAGTGTTTTACATGAACCAGTCCCCTTATGCACAGGTGAAAAAGAGATATATGCCATAAAATAATAACCAAGTTTGAAAAGTGTTCTGTTTTAGTCACTCAACATAAAAATTAAATAATAAAGAACACCATCGAAACTTTAAGTGACTAAAACGGAACACTTTTCAAACTTGATTATTATGTTATAATCAAAAGAAAGTTGCCGTGACTAAATTGGAACAAAAGTAAAAGTTGGTTACTATTTCATGATTTTAACTCAAAAAAATCAAGGCCGGCTAATGCAGCGGCACAGGGCCCCCTAAATATTAGGGCCTCCACTTTGTAAAATGCATTTATGAAATTGGCGTGTAAAAAGTCTTGGTCAACAAAATGATCTCTTTTATTTTCGAACAATAGAGTTGTTCATCTATCACTTGGTTATTTAAGTATTCATATGCTTCTTATCTTCTGTAGTTAAATAGTTCAGTTTCCAAAGCAGTATTAATTGTTGAGAGTTAAGATCTGTTAAGACTATAACATTATTAATAGGTTTGCTTTGAGGATGAAACTAACTAAGAAATTCTTCTACTGTAATATTTTTAGATGACAATAACAAATATCGCAAGGCTTTCAAAGTTTTATTTTGTACGTTTTTTTTTCTCCTATGTTAGGGGCCTATCTCGTAGATATGGCACGGGGCCTCCAAATTTCACGAGACGACCCTGAAAAAAATACTACAATACAAACAATGAGTCAACGACCTTTGTTCTATGCCAAAACCAGTCTCAAAGATACAATCAAGTCCTATTCATTGCAGTCATTCAAAATTTTCATCGAACAATAAAGCGTCGAAAATTCAAAATTTGAAAATTGTGGTCCACGAAGAATGAACCTTAATACTAAGAAGAAACAAAAACTGGACCAGGAAGAATAAACCTTAACTACAAACTACACACTGGCTAAATCTTAAAATAAATTCAACTTATTTGAATACTATTAAAGGTAGGTTTAAATTTTATATAGAATAATTAGCAAAACATAAATTAGCTTATAACCGAAGTAGTAAGTAACTAAAAAACAAGCCTGCAGATATACTATTAGCAACAAGCGCATAAAATAATAATAGAATCTAGCAGTGACCATAAGCCCAAGAAATGAGCCGAAAAATAAGCTAATCGAAACAGCCCTTTAGCTAAATCTGGGAATGAAATAATAAGTAAAGTAAAAAAAAAAGTAAGGTACCTGAAGGAAGGAGTGAATTTGGGGTTGAACAAAAGCTAGGGCTGAAATAAAATTAAAATTGATGGAAGGAAGGAAGGAAGGCAGGCGTTTGGGGTTGGAAATTAAATGTGCGTTAAATTGAAATTCACGAGAAGTATCGCTGTGCTTTTCCTCATTTCCATTTTTTTTTCCTTACTTCTTTCCGCGTGTACTTTTTGTGGCGGATAACGAGTTTGGTTTCTTCTCTATGAATTTTCATATTTTCTCGATTTGAACCCTTTACTTTTTTCATTAACACAAAAATTTATGTATTTTTAAATTTTAAACAGATTTGAAACACATTACATATTTAATATCCACATGTATTTTTTTATTTTTTTAATGGTGTTATTTACTTTTTTTAATGTATATTTAATATATAAAGTGTTTCAAGTCGGTATAAAACTTTAAAAGTCCGTGTGTTTTCGTGTTAATAAAAAAAAGTAAATGGTTCAAATCGGTATAAAATTTGAAAGTATGTGGGTTTCCGTGTTAATAAAAGAAGTAAATGGTTCAAATCGGAAAAATATGAAAATTAAGTTGGTAATATATGCCTTTTGCCTTTTTTTATAGGGAAAATTTCAATTATAGCCCAAAACCCTCTAAAAAAGCCCACTCTAGCTCTTCTAAAATGTTTTTTCATTTCTAGACCAGGGCAACTTGGCATCGGGGCAACTTAGAAAGAATGTGTCATGTGTCTATTTTTTAATATTAAAGGACAAAATGTGTAAGGTATATGTACCTTAATGTTTTTAGAGAAACTACTATTTTTTGGGCAACTAAAAATAGGGCGACTGATTTTTTTGGTCTTTTTACCCATACACTTTATTTATAAATATGTGCAACTTGTACTTATAGGCAACTTATACTTCAAGACGACCAATTTTATAATATGACTTTTGTACTTAGTATTTTAGATTTTTTTAATATACACCAAAAATACACATACACACTAAATAAAAAACACACACCAAACTCTTCTTCTTCTACCCCTAACCCTCAAATTAAAACACTCACCTAACACCATGATCACATCCTGATTTACCATGTCTGAACCTTATACCCCCTACGCTCATATGGTTGAATCTAATCAGTTGTATGATGTAAAAAAATTGGGTTAGGTCTAGTGTTAAGTTGCTTGAAGAAATTAAACTTCTTTTGGAAAGGAATCCTAATCGTGAAAGGTTATTTAGAAGAACTGTTTTTGAGCGTTGGTTGGATATTCCGTCGCACGACAATGATAACCATTTGATGCATTATGTCTTGCAACATCAGGTATATGTATCTAAGATTCCTTCTGATTGTCCCCCAATGATCTTCCACATTAGCGATCATTGGTTACAGTTGGGGCGGAAAGAGTTTTATTTAATCATTGGTTTTCGATTTTGTATTGTGTCAGAAAAACATACCAAATCTAGTCCTTTTTGCCAGCGTGTCTTTCCTGAAAAAATAACAAAAAAGGTGTAAAGAAAGTAAAATCGATTGAACTGTTGGGAGTTCTTAGACATAAAAAAACCTGGTTAGGTTTGGCATTTAGTGTCTTTGGTAGAGGATTTTGATAAGTGGGATGATTATCCTTGGGGTGAATACATGTGGGAAACTTTTTATAAAAGGATTGTGAATGTTGTAGCTATTCATCGGGAACATCATCTGAAACAGAAGAAGAAAAAACCAGACTACAATCCCACATACAATCTATATGGTTTTGTTTGGGCTTTCAAGGTTACTATTCTTAATACTTTAATCCTTTTATTGTTACAAATTTCGTACATTTGGTCATTTAATAACTTTCATTTTTTGTTACTTATCTTGTATAAGTACCTCTGGTTTTTTTATAAACAACAGCTAATATACGCGAATGACCCTTGTTTAGATATGGATTTTGGAGAGTTACCAAAAAAGTAGAATATGGTGGTCGAAAAAGGATAATGTGTTACCGCGTGGTATTGCTTGGTCAAATGTTACAAAGTTTAAGAAAAATGAGTATAATCGTTTATTTGGACCGGTAAACAGACATCTATCTTTATTTAAATAATGTATTTTTGTATTAAACATGAAGTTAAGCACTTTTGTTAATTAATTTCTTAGGATTCCAATCCAATTTTGGAGCTTTATGCAACTCCTTCAGAGACGAAGGAATCATGGTTTGTTGCAAGTATTAATTTTACCAATGGTTTGGTTAATGAAGACATGAATGTTTCCCAAGATGAGGGTGTGGGTGTCGTCTCAGTCAATTGTGTTTATTTTTAACACAATTCTGTCTCAGCCAATTCTCATGAAGGGTTAAATGATACAAGATTTGAAAAAAATGATCAGCTTTTATTGAAAGGCGGGGATGGTGTTTTGGATTCAGATAGAGGTGTAAAAAATCCTAATACTGACAAAGATAAACAGGCTACAATGGCTGAAATTTTTGCTGAAATTCTTGCTCTTAGAAAGGAAGTTGCGTTGGTTAAGGGTGATGATGAAAGAATTGCAAAGCTAGAGAGACTTGTGAATCAAATTGTTATCAACCAAGGAAAAGGTGGTTCGTGTAATGATTTGATGGTTCGTATCAACCTAAATTATATTATAATTTAGTTTTTAAAGATACCCTCTTTAATTGTTACGTGTATAATGTTGTCATCAATGAATTATACTTTTTGAATTACATTCAACATGCTCTCGTCTTGATATCGATAATGTCGAAGTTGCCGGTGATGGTATGCCAATTGACAATGTAGATGGAAACCATGATATCGGAATCGGTCTTCATAATGCTGTCAACCAAGGATTGGGTGGTTCATCTAATGATCTTATGGTTCGCATCAACCTATATCATATTAAATAGTTTTAAACTATCTCATTTTTTATTTGTTACTTGTATAATGTTGTCAGCAATTAATTATATTTTATGAATTGCAGTCATTATGCTCTCTTGCTGATATTGATAAAGGCGAAGTTGTCGGTGCTGG
>BQNB010066931.1:0-30748 GCA_026074375.1 Tanacetum coccineum | reverse complement strand
TGATTTCTTGTAAAATGAGAGAAAATACAAATGAACCAACACCCTATCCACACTTAGAGAGGGGTATTTATACTTACACCATGAGGCTTACATGCCTATGGGCTTTCTATGGGTCAGGCTCGGGATTACTTATGATTACTTGGGCTTTAGCCCATAACACGTGACCGATTAGATTACATAAACGAGCCCGTTTACCCTTCTAGCATATTATAACATACATAAGATAAAGACCGAGATTGATAATATAATTTGAGACTAACAACATGGATTAAAGACTATTACAATAAGGTTTTAAGGCCCTAAAGACGGCCTAAACAACTGCCAAACTCGAATATAAAAGTTAGGGTTCGTTTCCCAAAAGTTACACACTTAAAACCCTAAAATCATTTTTGTATATATAGAGAAATCGTCCTAACAGCATCGTGTTGTAATCATGATGCCATCGCCACGTAGAATCTTCTAGAGCCACTTTAATTCAACTACGTCCTAACGCCATCGCCAAATTCATGACGCCGTCACTTTGAAAATCCTGACGCCGTCGCTTGAAGTCTGCGACGCCGTCTCCATGCTCTGTTTGCACAATTCTTCAAGATAAATGGTGTAGAGTCGTAGTCTTGTCCGTTTCTTCTCTAAATTCCTCCAAATGCCATCCAAGTGCTAAAAACATGAAAACAACGATTAAGCACATAATCTTTGCATGATTTAAGGGGTTAAATGACCCCGAAATAGTGTATAAAATGACACCTCATCAAATACCCCTACACTTGGGATTTGCTTATCCTCAAGCAAATGGGCTTTTCTACCTAGACAATAGCAATATTGGGGGCATTTAACCTACTCTTTAAAAGCAGTTTACGACACAACCTTCTAGACCTCGTAATTAAAAGCACGGAAAGCATATACTAGCACCTCACATAAGTGTTTGGGATTCTCTCTTTCTCTCGGATGTATAATAAATTATAACAACTATGGGAAATGGAAAATTAACACTCATTACTTGTCATAGCATATAAATTACCACAAGCTTGGTAAAGAATTAAACCTCCACCGCTAGGCACAAGTATTAGTCATTACTATCAAAGAGGTCTTTCAAGGGTTGTGGGGTGTAGGTGTTAGATAACATAAACGGAAATGGAAACGGATGTGATAAATTTGGGGAGTGACTTTTGGGTGAATTTGGAGTGAGAGGGTTAGCTAACTATTTATAAGAATACACGCTGATTGGGTTGCTAAGCCAAGAACTCGGACAAAGATATACAAACTCTATACAACTCTACATCAATCTCTTTTCTTTTTATTTTCTATTTTTCTTTTAAAAATAATACATCACTTGGGGCTTATAAATGCACCCCTACACTTGAGTTTTAGAACTCATAATTACAATCTAACTAATAGCCCGATTTGAGGTGGATCAACATAACATGAAGATTATTTGACAAACATATGGGGGTATTGACTTAAATTTTCTTCCCCATTCTTCCCGAAATAAATACTACCATGAATCCCAATCGTCCCAAAACTATATTTACAAGGATAAGGGCTTAGCAACCTGTATTAAAAGCGAGTACATACAAGGTAGGTTAAGGCGATTTAGGTGTAACAATTAGTTTAAGGGTGACAACGCTCTTCATTAATAGTCCGGCTTAACTAGAAAATTACGAGAACCGTGAAAAAGACAGGCTTAAAGAGGTGTACTAGGGGTATCCAACACTAAAAATAAGTGCATGGAAAGGGTGTGAGATAGTTATATGATTGAGGTGACCATCATAACATTTACAGGTTTTAAACATGGGTTTGCCTCTGATCTAGCAAATCCTAATACTTACTATGCGGTCTCAGGGTGCATCACAAAAACAAGTTCTAGAATTTAATTTACTACCGGTACACTTATATAATTTAATACCGATACCAATGTTCTAGAAAAAGCGACAAAGACCATACGTACACATCCGTAACGACGGTTTTTGTGCTAGTCATATAAATTTCCTATCCATGAGACGCTATTAATACTCGGTTTTCGTCAGTATGTGTCATAAAAAAATTTAAATTTTGGTTAAAATTACCTTTTACGCTATGTTTTGATATATTACCCATCATTTTAAGGACAAAGCAAATGACAATTGAAGGAATAGTTTCTAAGGCTTATTTCCCCTACACTTAAGTTGAACATTGTCCTTAATGTTCTTTAAAAGTACCCGTAAAACGAATAAAGGGAAAAGAAAACAAGTAAAAGAAACTAGTACTCCCCTGGTTTGCTCATAATGGAGAAGAAACATGCGATAACTGGTTAAATTGTCCTCCAAGAATCGTCTAATGAAAACTTCTTAAGAAACTTCTAAGCTTTCTTCTCATCACAAATTTAAACTGTAAATCAAATGACAAAGACACTACACAAGCGAAAAAACCGGCGAGATTATATATATTCAACAAAAACCTTTAAGACGTTTGGACTTTATGAAAGCAGTACATATCAGATGAAAGTGATGATATAATTCTAGGTTTCTGTAGGTTTATAAGAAAAATACAAATTTTAAAGATTGTGCAAAATTATTTTTTGAAAATAATTGAAAAATTCGAATTTTCACATGTCTGAGGGGGTTTGACGCCGTCAGGAAAAATCCTGACGCGATAGCTTGAAAATCCAGACGGCGTCGCATTATTTTCTGACGTCGTCTTCACAAACTGTGTAAATTTCACATTCGTATTACAAGAAAATTTTTATGCACGCAATTTTATTAGTTGTTTCCTGTAGAAAATACTGCATAAAACCTGAAATTAATCATTACAATCATATGACTCGGAAAACTGTCGCGATATTAATCTAAAATAATTTATTATATTGTTTGAATTGGTTCTTATAAACCGAATAATTTTCCCTGCACTTATTTTATGCAAAATACCTTAGATTGTTAATAAGACGAAGTTAAAAACAAAACAAAGCATGATTACAATATATATATATATATATATATATATATATTATAATATATATATATATATATATATATATTATATATATAAATATTTATATATATATTATATATTATTATAGTGGCATTTTCTTTGCAGAACAATTTTTTTGTACAGAACCTACAGAACTATCTACTAACCAATCAAAATTTAGTAAATTATTTTCTATTTATTTTATTCATGGAATAATTGAAAGGATATTTAGGGTATTTTACATATGCCACAATTAATAAGATAACTGTAAAAAATCCTAAAATCAAGGGGGAGATCAGTTTTTATTTAACTGATAAGAAATAAGAAATATCCATCCAATTCTAAATTACCGATTCATTTTTCAATATCTTTCTTCCTCATCCCAAACCCTAGCCGCACTCTAAGTTTTCATCACCATCATCATGTTTTGTACAACAAGATCTCGCACAATAAAAAACCTAGCGCCTATTTGTTTGTTGATATTTATAATTTCAATTGTGTCAATTATATACCAATGATCTACATCATGTAAGTTTTCTTAATTAAATTGATATACATATTTGGAGAAGGACACCATTTGGTCTCCATTTTCTATATGTTTAGATAATGTACTTATTATATGTTTTCTTTGCATCACCAATTCGCCATTTTCTAGACGTTTGGATAAAGTACTGGTTACTTGTTTTGTTTTATTTTTTTTCAAAAATTAATCATCAAAGAAAAACAGAAGTACCATGAAGACGTCTTAGTTTGCTACTAGAAAAGAACAAGTATCATAGAAGGCAGTCTCGTGTGTACTTTTTTTTTTGAACAACAAAAGTCTTGTGTGTACTGTCATGATTTGTTATTAATGTGGTTCTTTTTGTCCACCATTATAGTTCTTTTTGTTTACTATGAAAACATTAAACATTGCTTTTGGTTTGCTACTGGAATGCCATAGAATGATGGAATTGCTTTTAAAATTGTGATTGTCGTCTTACTTTTCTTATGCTACTGAGATTGTAGTCCATTGTACAAGTTCTTGCGACAATACTAGTAGCATAAGTCTATTTTATGCGATTTTTTTGTATAGTTAAACTTTATGTATTTTCAAAGTTTCTAGTTTTTAGGGTCGGTTACGGTTTTGTGGGTCGGTTCGGAGCTCACCCCTACTTTCAAGTGGTGTACATATGTATTTCAAGTGGTGTGCATATGTGTTTCAAGGTTAATATGAAGTTAACGTAAGTGTGCATATGTGTTCCAAGGTGTGACATAGAGTTTTATGGCTAACATAAAAGTCAATATAAGTTTTTATGGCTGAAATATAAGTGGTGTGCATATGTGTTTCAAGGTGTGCATAGATGTTTTATGACTGAAATAAAGTCAATATAACGGTGTGCATATATATTTTATGGTTGATATAAAATCAATGAAAATATATGTTTTGTGGCTGATATAAAATTAGTATAAATGAATGAAAAAAAGGTGTTATAGGTTTGTTCACTTACACAATATAATATAATTAAAGAATGTGCATACATGTTATACTAATTGTTATATGTTTTTATCAGGATTTATGAAGATCGTTGTAACATTCAAGACTTATGAAGTGATAAGAATGATGTTGAAGGAAAGTAGAGGAGTACACACGAGGACAAAAGGATAATATGCGGAAGCAATACGATTATTACTTGTATATTTTTTTAGTGCGAGTGCACAAACGTATTTTTATCAAGAAGCACAATTATTGCATATGTAGTTTTTTCGACTTGTAATTAAATAAATGTAACATAAAATATATTAGTTTTGAATTATTATTGAGGTTTTATTCGTTGATTTTAGTTGATTAAAAAACATATATGCACTGGCCTCTTTTAAAATATGTTTGCTGAAAATGAATAAAAAGAATTTAAAAACAAAATAAAAAGGAATAAAACAAATTGTAAAAAAGATGTATAAAAATATTAAAAAGCAAAAAAAAAATTAAATGAAAATTCCAAAAATCTAGTAATAAAAAAAACGTTTTTCTATAAAAAAAATTAAAATAAAATATAAAAAAATCTTTTACCATTATACCATTTTGAATTAAATAAAAGTTTTAATATCCTACATAAATGTCTCAATCAATTATTAACCACTTGATTCAAACCAATCCAAAGGTGTAAAAATGGTTCTGTGTGTTCTGTACAAAAAACTGGTTCTGCAAAGATCGGTCCCCCTATTATTATATATTATATATTATTTACACAAACACACTCACACACCACACACACACACACACAACACAAACCACCACATACCACACACACACACAAACATACAAGAATAAACGATAAAGAATTAAAACACAAGACACTCATAAATGCGAGAAAATAAATATTAAGCGCTTTTCTTTATTTATGAGTATTCTAGCTAGACTCGAAGTCACACGTCCTTACGTGACTTCTCTTTTGTTCTTCCTCATATTCTTCATTCTTATTAGGCTTCGAATGGCTTTACATACGCTTTCATCATACTGGTACTCGGGTCCTAAATTGAAGCTGTTCGAGTAGTGGGTTTCTCAATATCATCATCATTGCCTCCTATGATGAATGGTGGTATCTTGCCGGTACTGATCCCCGTGAAATCAACGTTCTTGAAAATTTTCATATTTTGAGGCATTTTAAATATAAGCTTCTCATTATTACCTTCAAATGCAACTGTCCCTTCCTTCTTATCAAAAATTAGCCTGGTCGTTTCCGCGAACGGTTTTTCGAATACCACTAAACCTAGGTCATGATCAATGACACTAGTGGTATCCTCAAGCACCATGAAATCATATTCGTAAGTGAAGTTCCTAATAAAAAAATTTAAACCCTTAACTCTTCCCACAAAATTGCAATTTTTTTTAGGGTTTGATGGTTTCCTCCTTGGTTCCAACCTATTACTCATGATCCAATTATAATGAAGCCTGGACATTACATTGATCGGTGATTCCATATCTAAATAGGCTTGCTTTTTGTCAAAGTGACCAATCATGCAAGAAAACTTCACGTTATTCAAGTTCCTGGTCATAATCTTGGCCTTTACCTATGGGGGTCGAGGGTGTTTCAAGAGCCATTCGTGATATCTTAACTCATCTAAGCTAAGGAAGGTATCAAAGTATTTTACGTCCTCCTCTTACTCCTCTTCTTCTTCTAGCTTGTTGTTTTGGGATTCGTCCGGCTGCTTGGGACATATTGTGACAACGTTGATTGAACTATAGATTCGGGTTGAGCATTAAGGGTCTTCTATTGGGTGAGAACGAGTAGACAAAATTGGAGAGGTAGAGTTAACATTCAGTTTCGGGTTCTTGACCATGTCGCTTGGGAGTACTCCCATTATTCGATTGGTGATGGCCTTCAAGACTAGGTGAATTTTGTTGGTCATCTTGCTTTGTTGTTGTTTAAAATCGGCTTCAAACTTGGACAATTTAGCGTCTTGAGATGCCATGAAGTCGGACAGCAATCCTTCGAGATTTGATTGATTTCTAAAACTTTGAGGATTGTTGTTTAAGGGGCGGTTTGGGATCGAACCATTAGGTTGAAACCGGTTAGGTGGGTTTGAGAAATTTTTTCGAGAATTTTGGGGTTGTCTCCACCTAAAGTTTGGGTGACTTTTCCATGACAGATTGTAAGTGTCACCAAGATTGTTTTGCTCGGGTTTGAAAGCGTACCACTTGCCTCCCGCTTCGTCAGTACACGAGGACACATACTCAACAAAAACTTGCTCAGGATTTTTCTATGCAGGTACTGAGTGTCATGGACCACTGCAGATCTCACAATGACATCAGTGATTTTGTTCACTTGAACAGTGTTGCTTAAAGAGGCAAGATGAGACTTCCATCAAAGCGTTGGACTTAATTTTCTAGCTCGACGAGACGACAATCGGATGTACTCGGGAAATCTTGAAGCAAAGAGATTGCCTTGACTAACTTAGAGAAGTCCCTTGGGTTGTTCCAACTTTCGTTGTCATAGAGGGCGAGGTCCTCTAATAATGCCCATGAATCTTCGGCATTTTGGTCACGGGAAAAACGCTTACCACAGGACGAGTTGGTCAAATGGTTGTCTTGTGGCGGGATTGACATGGTTAAAAGATTTGGACTTGGAGCCAAAAGATCGATGCCTGATGAGGGACTTTTTGGAGTAAGTCCTTGAAATGAGTCCATGCTTCAGAAAGAGACTCTCCTTGATGTTGTTGGAACATCAGGACGTCATTACGGAGTTTTGCAGTCCTTCCCGGTGGAAAGCGAATGAGCATTGGAAACGAGAGTTTGTAAGATCCTCCCATGTTGATCTTAGTACTTGTGTTAAGATTCTGCATTGGAATATAGTATTCATAGTTATTGTCTCTCATATAGTTGATTTGGATTTATTCAAGTTAGCTATTGTCTTAAAAAAGGCTAAAAAAGATCCAAGACTTTGGACCTAAACCACACATAACCAAGGGCGATTTATACCATATACAAGGTGGGTGATTTATACACATTCTAAGGCAGGCGATTATACATATCCTAAGGGAGGCGATTTATACCATATAAAAGGTGGGGTGATTTATACACATTCTAAGGCAGGCGATTTATACATATCCTAAGGTAGGTGATTTATACCATTCATCAAACAAGGGTGATTTATACGTGGTCTAAGGAAAGGCTAGGCAATTTATACAAAGTTAAACAAGTTCGTTTCGAGTTGTTTTGGGTTTTTCAGTTTTGAGTTTTGTTTGTTCGCGAGTATTCTAACGACTATCATTAGCATCGCGGTCCTTCAACGATCATCGTAGTATGTTTATTTTTGATCGACGATAACCACACGAGTCCGCGAGAAGCAAAAAATAACTTGTTGCCTTTTACAACATTTAAATGAGGAAGAAAACAAAAAGGAGGAAAAACGTTTTATTTTTATTATACTAAATTCGAAATTTGAAATTTGCAAGATAGGTCCCTGGACTTCTAGACCATTCTCCATTCGTCCTTACTTTGGTTTTTAACCCTCAAAGTTGAAATTGTTTTACACAGTTAGTCCTTAGACCTTATTTAAGAGTCGTTAGTCCTCCAAAGTGAACTGTTACTGCACCGTTAGTACTTACAACTTTAATTAACAACCGTTAAGCATTTAACTTGGATTTCAATTACACCGTTAGTATTAGTTTATGTTTTAATCAACCGTTAATCATTTTAAGTTGAAAGTTTGGTAACCGTTAGCCCATTTTAGCTCATCAATCGTTAACAAGAGTTCAAGTACTTCAAATACAACAACGATTTCACCAACAACACTTCTATTTTCATGGTTTCTTCTTGATTTAGTAAAATCCCATGAAATACTCACATGTTTTTTTCAGTTTAATTAAGACTTGTAAAATCCCGTGAACTAGATTTTCATCAACAAACCACAACAACATCACTTAATCTACTTAAAATCCTGAATTTGATTTCACACATCAATTACTTCAAAATGTTTAACCTGAATGAGAGAGTTTACAATCCGCAATCACAGTCTGCAAGTGTTACTCATCAAGTTTCAATGTTTCATCTACAATCATATCAAGTGATTCATCCTCAATTATCTCAAGTGATTCATCCTCAATCATCTTAAGTGATTCACCCACAATCATCTCAAGCACCAACAGTTTCTTTATAATCACCAACATATCTTCTACAATTTGATTCAGGTCTTGTTGTATCATACTTTCTTCCAACTGATGATCCACTTGAATGCCTTAACAAAGTTATAGCATTCATGTGTACCACGCTTCCCTCAAGTTACCCATTAACCAAAAATCAACTAGAGACTTCGTCAAATCCAATGAACCAAGCTGATATGCAAGGACGACAGACTTAAAGTTATGTGGGTAATTGTTCAAAGGATAATGATCATATAACAATGCAGTGTAATCAACCAAAGAGGGTACAAAATTCTGCATGGTTCAAGGAAAAGATACTGCTAGCACAAGTTCAGGAAGCAGGGATTTCTTTGAGCAAAGAACAACTTGAAATTTTGGCAAATACAAGAGAAAGAGTTAATTCTGGCTAGGTGCTTACAAAGTGACAACAAATGCTATCTTCCAACCAGATGGAATTGATTTATATGATTCAGATTGTGATGAAGTCCCTACTGCACAAGCAAGTTTCATGGCCAATCTCTTAAGTTGCGGTTTAGATGTTCTCTCTGAGGTATCACATTTTGAAACTTATCAAAATGATATGGCTAGTCAAAGTGTGCAAGCGATGCAGAATTTTGAACAAACACCAGTTGTTGATTTTCTAGATAATAAGATAACAAGTAATAACAATATCATTTTGTACTCTCAATATTTGCAAGAAACACAACAGGCAGCTGTTCAAGATACTAATTTGTATGCACAACAAAATTTAATGATTTTTTCTATGATTGAAAAAGTGTCTGAACAAATGATTAATCATGTAAATAATTAGAAAAGGTCTAATCAGGAAAAGACTAATGAATGCTTAACCGCTGAGCTTAAGAGATATAAAGAACGAGTCAAAACTTTTGAACAGAGACTTAATATTAATTTAAGCACTCGTGAAAAAATGATTGATTCACAAATGGATGATATGATTATGTAAAAGCTTGCACTTTTGCAGCAAATTGACTCACTTGAACAAAATCTTTCTAATCAAATCAAAGAAAAGGAATCTTTATTTCAAACACTTACTATTTTCAAAAATGAATCCAAAGAAAAGGAAAGTAAATATATGGTAAAAGAAATTGATTTAGAAAAGAATATTAAGGAACTGGATAATATTATTTACAAAGTGGGTCAATCAGCTCAAACAGTGCACATGTTAACAAAGCCACAAGTTTTTTATGATGACACTTACAAACAAGCTTTTATTTATCAAAATATGTTTTATCTCAAGAATGCTCAACAGATTAAGCCAACCTTATATGATGGTAGTGTAATATCTAGTCAACATGCCTCTATTCCTGTGATTGATGATGAAGAGACATTGATTTTAGAAGAAGTAAGTCGATCTAAAATGCTTGCAAAACAAAATGATCCTATTTCAAAAGAAAAGAAAATTAATACTACTCAAATTAATTATGTTGAGTTAAATCAATTTTCTGAAAATTTTGGTAAACGTTTTGTTCCACAACAAGAATTATCTGCTGAAGAAGCTTTTTGGTTACAAACTTCACACCCTAATACTGACCAACCTGCTACTTTACTTGTCAAAATTGAGGCTCCTAGAGAACTTCCTGAAGTAAGCCTGGTTAATACAAGCCTTTGTTGGGATTAAAAGACTTCTTGATGATCTTGAAGTTTCTGCTGATAAGGTTTGTGTTACTGCTGCTAAGCAAAAGTTAGTGCTATTTATTAACTTTAATGAAAAAGATGCTAAGTAGTTAATGCTGCTAGTGTAAAGTTAGTACTGCTGGTGAAGATTGAAGAAAATATTCTAAGTAGTTACTACTGCTTGTACACAGTTAATGCTGCTGGTGTATAAGTTACTACTGTTGGTGTTAAAAGTTAATGCTGCTAGTATAAAAGTTATAACTGCTCAAAGATTAAGACTACTAAAAGAGTTTCTACTGTCAAAGAAAGGATAAAGACAGAAGAGAGGATAAAGATTGTTTGGTGATTAAGAATACTTACGTGATAATTATTTGTTATTTATAGAATAGATCATAGAGAATATTCTAAGTTTTAGAAATATATTGTAAATTGACTAGGACTCCTTGGTGTATAAAAGGAGGTCCTAGGGCATAGAGTTTGCTATCTAGAAAAATATACAAAGTTGTATAGTTTATAGCTTTAAGGTTTTGTAACCCTAATACTAGGAGAGTATTCATATTATTTGTAATAATAATATTGGAGCTTTTATTGTTGAATTATATTGTCTTATGTTACTGTTCCATTAAGAATTCTTCTAATATTAAAGATTAGATTCCGCATAATCTTTAATACATTCACAAAGTTTCTACTATAGGTGTGTTAGATTTATCTAATATAACTAAACCTTAAACAAGCTTAAGGAATTCAATCTATTGAAGTAGGATCCAATAAGAGGTATTCTACTCTTGGGACATCAAGTGGTATCATAGCTTAAGAAACTTTGCTAGAAGATATGGATCAAGACTCTACACACATGGTGGCTGCATCAAAGGTTTCTATGCTTAAACCGGGTGAGTTTGATTTATGGAGGATGAAGATCGAACAATACATCCAGATGATTGATTATGCATTATGGGAAGTCATAGAGAATTGAAACACTGCACCAAAAACAACAGTTATGGAAGGTGTTAAGAAAGTAATACCTCCTACAACTACTGAAGAGAAGGCTCAGAAAAGATTAGAGGTGAAGGCCAAAAGTACCTTAATGATGGGAATTCCTAATAAACATCAGTTAAAGTTTAACTCAATTAAGGATGCTAAGCTATTGATGGAAGTTGTAGAAAAGAGATTTGGTGGGAATGCAACTACTAAGAAGACCCAAAGAAATCTTTTAAAGCAGCAGTATGAAAACTTCACTGCTCCAAGCTCAAAGATGCTTGATCAAAACTTTGATAGGCTTCAAAATCTTGTGAGTCAGTTAGAGCTTTTGGGAGAAACGATTTCACAAGAAGATGTGAACCAGAAGCTATTAAGGAGCTTGTCATCTGAGTGGAACACACATGCTGTTGTGTGGAGAAATAAAGTTGAGTTAGAAACAATGAGCATGGATGACCTCTATAACAACCTAAAGGTGTATGAACCAAAATTCAAAGGGATGTCTAACTCAAGTTCAAGCACACAGAACATGGCTTTTTTGTCCTCATCAAATAACAACTCTGGCAGCAGTAATGAAGTAGTTAATACTGCTCAAACAGTTAATACTGCTTATGGAGTTTCTACTGCCAGCACTCAAGTTAATACTGCTAACTCTTCAAATGTTGATAACTTGAGTGATGCTGTTATTTATGCATTCTTGGCTAGTCAACCAAATAGTCCTCAACTTGTTACTGAGGACTTACAACAAATTCATCTAGATGACATTGAAAAGATGGATTTGAGATGGCAAATGGCCATGTTGACTATGAGGGCTAGAAGATTCTTGAAAAGTACTGGAAGGAGGCTTACAGTCAATAGCAATGAGAATATTGGCTTTGACAAGTCCAAAGTGGAGTGCTACAACTGCCACAAGAAGGGACATTTTGCTAGGGAATGCAAAGCTCCAAGGAATCAAGACTACAAGAACAAGGAAAGTACTAGAAGGAATATACCTATGGAAACTTCCACTTCCACAGCTTTGGTGTCATGTGATGGTCTTGGTGGGTATGACTGGAGTGATCAGGCAGAGGAAGGACCTAATTATGCACTCATGGCTTACTCATCTTCAAGTTCTGACTCAGAGGTATCTAACAATTCAAATTGTTCAAAATCTTGTTTGAAAACTATTGAAACTCTTAAATCTCAATATGATCAACTACATAAAGATTTTAAGAAATCTGAGTTAATGGTTCTAGCTTACAAGACAGGATTAGAGTCAGTAGAAGAGAAACTTGAAGTTTATAAGGCAAATGAGTCTATTTATTCACAAGATATAAAGGTCTTAAAATTTGAAATTGAATGTAAAGATATAGCTATCAGAGAGCTCAGGAAGAAGCTAGAAATAGCTCAAAAAGAAAAAGATAGCATTCAATTTAATGTAGATAAATTTGAAAATGCATCTAAAATTTTAGACAAGCTCATAGAGTGTCAGATTGTTGATAATTGCAAGAAAGACTTAGGATATAACGCAGTTCCACCTCCCTACACAGGAAACTTCATGCCTCCAACACATGACTTGTCTTTTACTGGTTTAGACAAGTTTATTAATAAGCCTGTAGTTGAGAACATAAAGTTTGATGAAGAAGTGTCTAAGGTAGTTAGGAAGTCTAATAATTCTCTAATTATTGAAGATTAGGTGTCAGATAGTGAGGAAGAAGATGTGTCTCAAACTAAAACTGAGAAGAAAATAGTTAAGCCTAGTATTGCTAAGATAGAATTTGTCAAACCTAAGCAACAAAAGAAACTGCTAGGAAAACTGTTAAACAAATTGAGAAACATAGGCAAAACACTCACAGTACAAGAGGCAATAAAAGAAATTAGAACAATATGATGTCTCAAAAACTAGGAAGCAATTTTGAGATGTTTAATAAGGCCTGTTATGTATGTGGAAGCTTTGATCATTTGCAAGTTGATTGCAATTACCATCAAAAATAGTTTCAAAATCAAAGGATGGTAAAACCTGTTTGGAATAATGCTCAAATGGTGAATCATCAAAATTTTGCTTGAAAAACTCACCCCTGTGCTAAAAAGAACATTGTTCCAAGAGCAGTACTAATGAAGTCTGGCTTAGTATCTATTAGAACTGCTAGACAAAAATATTTCAAAAACAGCAGTATTACTGCTAGACAAGTTAATACTGCTCACTCAAAAACAATAGTGAATGTTGGTAGACCAATGTCATATCTTTCTAAAACAGCACATTCAACTGTTAAGAGGCCCATTCATAAAAATACAGCATTTAAAAACAGTAATTTTAATCATAGGGTTAATACTGTTATGGATAAAAATGTTAATGCTGCTAGACCAAAAGCAGTAGTTAATGCTGCCAGGCCAAAAATTTTCTATAGTTAACATTCATCATAAATCATGTCATTCACCCTCGTAGTCTCACTCGCGACCAAAAACCACATCATGTCTAGTTTGGCAAGCTAGCCAAAAACCTTGACAAGTGCACGGCGTATAGCCATGCACGTTTAATACACACACATGTATACAAAAACCTAGCCATACCATGTCTAAACTAAATGCGCGACGTACGATAAACATGTAGACAACACACCATGCGTGTAGGCACGTAACGAACCAAAAGACGCCGTAAAAACCTTAACCACAGTCGTGATCAAAATGCCATGGCCACTAGGGAATCATAACACTCTAGTTTACGCGTTGTAGTTGTAGAAAAATTTTATGTCATGACCACTAGATGCATAATATGGGTGTAACCAAGTAAACCAAATCGAACCATATCAACCTTTACGCATCGCTGTTGAAGCGCCACAAACTCGGTTAAAGCCGAGCAACCTGTGCTCGTTAGTTAGTGTTCAAGCCCGTAAGCCCTTGACACTAAGTTGCATTGTGAGACGTACCAGTGCACGCAAATAAGTCAAACAGAAAGAGGCACTGCCTTGTCACGATTGTTGCACCACGAAAAGAATGCAACCACAGCAGCTGCTATTGGGTCTGCTCAAAACGCCCTAAGCTCCTTTTTTTTTTTTTTTTTATGTCTCAACTTTAAAGGCCTAGTAACCCAAGAAATTAAGTCGGGCACATTGTGGGTTTAATGGGAAAACCAAACATGAATAATTTGAGCAAGATTGGAAAGAAAAGAAACTGAAAAACAGTGAGTTTTACTCACTGTTGTTGCGTGAGTCGAGCAGCAAAAAGGAAAAGAACAAAAGTAAACAAGTGTTTGTAAATTCTATATTACATATTGTGTGCTATGAATTGTGAGGAAGAAAAGCAACAAGCTTTTATACACATGGGTTTTAGGGTGTGGGTACATCCACTGTATGGCCTCGACATAAGTCAGAAAAATGAAATGAAACAGTTAGAAATGTTGGGTAACACAACTTTAATAGGGTATAAATGTACTCTTTAACCAACTTGCATGAGAAGTAAGGATTTATAAACCTTTGTGACGTGAAGAAAGTAAGGAAACGTGCATATTGGCCGAGAGTAAAAGCAGATTCGATTCCCGTCAGAGTTGGAAAATTTTAACGAGCAAAATGATAACCTCGATAATTAGAAGATTAAATAACATATTTTTTTGATGACTTAGAAATGGTAACAATTTGAACCAAGTTTTAGAAACGATAAAATAAATTTAAACGGTTTTTTGATAAGAGCTTATTTACACGCCTAAAAACATTTTTAAAGCTTATTCGGGTATTAAATATAGGGTTACAAGAATAAAAGAAATTAAATTATAAAAGTTGCATATATTGCATATATTATTAATCGGAAG
The DNA here is from genome assembly GCA_026074375.1 of Tanacetum coccineum. NCBI lineage: Eukaryota > Viridiplantae > Streptophyta > Magnoliopsida > Asterales > Asteraceae > Tanacetum > Tanacetum coccineum. Next base: position 15,792 of record BQNB010066931.1, on the reverse strand, counting down.
TCAAGGGATTTAAAAATATATTTTCTTTTGATAAGAAACTTAAACGAGCCGAGCTGAAACGTGATATACGAATCTGATAAATATCAAGAATTAATCAACCGAATATACTATACATACAAATAAATAAACGCGATAAATATATAAACTTAGTAACTTAAAAAGAATGTACATATCTTCTTTAGACATAAATCACATAGACTTGTAATTATAAATCCCGACGAGTAATAGTCTAAATTCCTGTATAGATAATTATAAATACAAAGCCGTCCCCAGAGCCAATGGTTTAATCAACACTTTGGCAATGTAAAACGTTAACTCCTAACGACAATACCCTTTTGACCAATTGCATAGTTTACTGCATACATTAATTTTAGAAATTAAACATCCATAGCGTTATAATCAATTAGTTGTTTGACTGACGCTTTTAACGTGCCTTTAATCCATTCCCAATCCATCGATTAACCGACAATGTGAGTTTTCATAGCCCCTACTTTACTGTTTTAAATCATCTTTTGGGGTGAGAACATTGCTTATTTTTAACAGTTGAACGCAAGTACATTTACTGATTTACTATTGGGTCTAAGTCCCTACTCAACCCAACTTGTTGTATTGCCCAATTTATCATGAACCGTCAATTTCTTGACCGGATGACCGGTTGAGGGAGCGCGGATGTTATGGATAGATCTATCGGGATTGACATCCCTGTTTGTCTTGGACTGACATTAGTCAAGCAAACACAATTTTCATTTGAGTCATATACGGGATGTTTCGGAGTTTGAACATCTGCAACGAAGCTTATCCAATGAAAGATATATGTTAACCGCTTCGGTGTCATGAGCTTAGACAATAGTAAAATACTTTTCCATTATGATATATAGTATTGCTATATTTTCTGCTATGGTCATAAAAAAAAATCTTGTGGTACATCATAATAATCAAACAACTAAACCTATGATACTCACCAACTTTATGTTGACATTTTTAGCAATGTTTTTTCACAGGTGTTCTATATTACGGAATATATGGAGTCTGATTGGTAATTGGCAGGTAGAGGTCTACCCTTTCTATCAAGTTCCTCTACACGCCATGAATTCACCATCCCAAATCCAGTCTTACCCGCTGTAGTGAATTTGGGGTGTGAACATTCTACCTCCCTTACACATGAAACTTCTTGTCTCCAACACCTGACCTTTTCTTTACTGTTAGATGAGTTTATTAATAAAAGCCAAGTTGAGAACACGAAAATCTGATGAATTAGAGTATCTAAGGTAGTTAGGAAGTTTGATGATTCCCCTAATTATTGAAGATTGGGTGTCAGATAGTGAGGAAGAAGATGTGTCCTCAAAACTAAAACTGAGGAAGAAAAACAGTTAAGCCTAGTATTCTAAGATAGAATTTGTCAAACCTTAGACAAACAAAGAAAACCTGGTCTAGGAAAATTGTTAAAAAAGTTGAGAAACATAGGCAAAACACTCACAATCTAAGAGGCAATCAAAAAATTGGAACAATATGATGTCTTAAAGACTAGGAATCAATTTTGAGATGTTTTAATTAAGGCCGTTATGTGTGTGGAAGCTTTGAATCATTATGAAAGCTGAATGCAATATACCATCAATAAACAGTTCACAATCAAGGATGGTGAAAAACTGTTTGGAACAATGCTCAAAGGGTGAATCATTAAAACTTTGCTAGAAAAACTCACCCCTGTGCTAAAAAGGACATTGTTCCAAGAGCAGTACTAATGAAGTCTGGCTTAGTATCTATTAATATTGCTAGACAAAATATTTCAAAAACAACAGTAGTAGTAATAATGCTATACAAGTTAATACATCTACACTTAAAAACCAACAGTGAATCTGGTAGACCAATTTCATATCATCAACACAACACATACAACTGTTAAGTAGTCCCATTCAAAAGAATACAACATTAAAACTCAATAAATATTTGATCAAAGGGTTAATACTGTTAAGGGTAAAAATGTTAATACTGCTAAGCCAAAAGCAATAGTTAATGTTGTTCAAGGAAATAATGGGTTAATATGTTAAGGCCTCAGCTTGTTGGTTAGAACCAAAGACTAAAGTTTTAGACCATATTCTTAAAACACAACCAATGCAATAATCACCCTAAAGAAGTTAAATTATATAATGCACAAGGCAAATAAACCAGTCATAATGGCTTGGGTCCCACCCAAAAAACTGAATTTTCTTATCCAATGTGCAGGGCACTCCACAATGGAATTTACAGGATAAAGGAGTTAATGATAATGGATGCTCCAGGGCACATGACAGAGAACTGTCCTATCTTTACAGACATTATTAAATAATGGAGGATATGTTACTTTTGAAGGGTAACCCCAAAGGAAAGGGAAAATCGACAGGAAAAAGTACCATTAAAACTGGTAATATCTAGATTTTGAAAATAATTTAGTATTGTGAGAGATTTTAAAGTTTAATCTCTGTTAATGTCTCAAAAATGTGTGAATAAAAAGAATAGTGTTTACCTTTTTAATGACACTGAATGTATTGGTTAATCTCCAAACTTTAAGTTAATTGCTGAAAGTCCAGTTTACTTAGAGATTCCTAGAAAAAAAACAATTATGTATAGGGTTGATTTAAAGAACATATTTTTTAAAAGAGGTTAACTTTCCTTTTTGCAATAAAAGACACATCTGAAGAATCTAAACTTTGGCATATAAGGCTAGGTCACTTAAATTTTTAAAACCATGAATAAATTGGTTGAAGAGAAAACTTTTAAGATGTTTACCCTTCCAAACTTTTGAAAATGATCAAACTTGTGTGCATGTCAAAAGGGAAAGCATACAGGCCTCATGTAATTCCAAAACAGAGGAACTCAATCAGTCTTCCATTACATTTGTTGGCAATATGTACTTGTTTAGTCCAACATTTTAGTAAAATTGTCTCATGAAGAAAATGTATTGCCTAGTTGTCACATATGATTTTCAGGAAGGTTAACAGTGGGTTTTCTTTTTAGCTACTAAGATGTGAGACCTATTTGGCATTATTAAGTCCTAAATAACTTGGATAAGTAAAAATCTATTAGATCACCAGGTTAAGGTATTAGATGTTATAATGGGACAGAGGTTCAAAACAAAGAGATTAATCAATTTTAGTAAGATGAAGGGTATTTTAAGACAATATAGTATATCAAGAACTCCTCAAACAAAATGGAGTTCTGAAGGAGAAATAGGAACACTAATTTGAGGCTAAGCTAGAACATGCTAGCTGATTCTAAGTTGCTAACCAGTTTTTTGGGCAATAGCATTTAATAATTGCTTGCTATGTGCAAAATAGAGTGTTAGTAGTTAAGCCTCAAAACAACACCCCATCTGCATTTTTCATGTAGAACACCAGCTTATCAAAGAAACCAACTGGTTGTACCCTGTTACCATTCTAATAACCATAGATCACTTAGGCAAATTTGATGTGTAATGCTTATTGAAGGTTCTTTGTTGGATACTCTTTGAATAGTAAAGCCTTTGGAGTATTTAATAGTAGAACAAAGATAGTGGAAGAAAACTTTCATCTTAGGTTATATGAGAATACACCTAGAATGTTGTAGGTAGTGATCAGATTGGCTATTTGATATTGATGCACTTACAAGAACAATGAATTATAAGCCAATTGTTACAGGTACACAGTCTAATGGTTTTGCAGGTACAAAAGCAAGTGATAATGCAGTTCAAGCTAGAAAAGAGACAGAACCTGTCAAAAATTACATTTTGCTACCATTATAGCTTGCTGATCTATCATTTTCCTAAGATCCAAAGAGTTCTTAAGATGATGGATCCAAACCTTCAAGTGATGATGAGAACAAGGTTCATAAAGATCCAAGAAAAGATAGTGAAAGTATTGATCAAGAGAAGGATGATAATGTTAACAGCACTAACAATGTTAATGCTACTAGCACAAATAAAGTTAATGTTATTGGTGGAAAAACAAGCATTGAACTTCCAGTTCATCCAAATATGCCTGCTTTGGAAGATATAAGCATATTTGACCTCTCAATAGATAATTAAGATGTTGGTGCAGAGGCTGACATGAACAATTTGGATACAACAATCCAAGTCAGACCTATTCCAACTACAAGAATTCATAAAGATCATCCTTTTAATCAAGTGATTGGAGATTTACAATCAGCTACACAAATAAGAAACATTTTAAAGAATTTGGAGGAGCATGGGTTTGTTAGTACTATTCAACAAAGAACAAACTATAAAGACCTTCAAAACTGCTTGTTTACTTGCTTTTTATCACGGGAAGAACCCAAAAAGGTAATCAAGCTTGAAAAGATCCAATCTAGAGTTAGAGTCTATGCAAAGAAGAGCTACTACAATTCAAGTTACAAGAAGTTTGGTACTTTGGTGGATATACAATTGAAAAAGGGCTAATAGGCCACTAAATGCGTTTATCAGGAATAAAAAGGATAAAAGAGGGTATTGTGATAAGAAATAAAATCAATAATGAATGCTCAATGGTACAATACAATAAGAAAGGAATTTGGCTATGATGAAGTCTTGCTCTGTTGCAAGAATTGAAGCAATTAGGCTATTTTACTTTATGCTTCATTTAAAGATTTTGTGAGTGTACATATTGATGTAAAAAAGTGGTTTTTTTCTCTATGGGAAGATTGAAGAAGAGGTGTATGTATGTCAACCACCAGATTTGAAGATCCAGACTTTCCTGATAGAGTATATAAATTTGAAAAAGCACTATATGGACTACATCAAGCTCCTAGAGCTTGGTATGAAACCTTGTCAACATATCTGTTGGACAATGAGTTTCAAAGAGGGAAAATTAACAAAACCTTATTCATCAAAAGGTACAAAGGTAATATTTTGCTGCTCTAAGTTTATGTGGATGATATCATCTTTGGTTCAACAAAGAAGGAGCTATGCAATGCATTTGAAAAGTTGAAATTCAAATGATAAAGATTCAGATGATTTTCTATGGGAGAACTTACATTTCTATTTGGGATTACAACTAACAGCATAAGAAGGATGGCATATTTATTAGTCAAGATAAATATGTTGGTGAAATTTTAAAAAAATTTGGGTTTATAGAAGTCAAGACTGCAAGCACACCAATAGAAACTCAAAAGCCTTTGCTCAAGGATGAAATTGGGGAAGAAGTGGATGTTTATATATATAGGTCAATGATTGGTTCATTGATGTATCTTACATCTTCAAGACCTGACATTATGTTTGCAGTATGTGCATGTGCTAGATACCAAGTTAATTCAAAGGTTTCACATCTTTATGCAGTGAAAAGGATTTTTAGGTACTTAAAAGGTCAACCAAAATTAGGCCTTTGGTATCCAAAAGATTCTCCTTTTGATTTGGTAAGCCATAACTGATATGATATGCTAGAAGCAAGTTTAGGATAGGAAGTCTATAACATGAGGTTGTCAATTCCTTGTGAAGTATATAAAAATAAGCATGCAAGAAACAGACAGTGGTTGCAAATTCCACAACAGAAGCTAAATATGTGGCTGCTTCAAGTTGCTGTGGACAAGTGCTTTGGATTCAAAATCAACTACTTAATTATGGGTACAATTTTATGCACACCAAGATCTTTATTGACAATAACAGTACTATTTTCATAATTAAAAATCCTGTTTTTCATTAAAAAATAAAGCATATAGAGATTAGACATCATTTTATTACGAATTGCAATGAAAAGAAGTTGATTCAAATGGTTAAAATCCAGACTGACAAGAATATTGCAGATTTACTTACAAAAGCTTTTGATGTAAGTAGGTTTTAATATTTGATTGCTAGTATTGGAATGCTAAATCCTTAAAATCTTTTATCTCTTTATGTTTTTTATAGAGTTTGTGAATTAGTACTAATTATTCATGGTCATTAAAAGTTTCTACTGCTAAGTATAATTAGTTCTGTTGGTTATACTTAACACTGCTGAGTTAATACTGTTAGTTATACTTAATACTGTTAGGTGTAATTAATACTGTGATAATAGTAAAAATGGCTATGGTTTGTGTTTTTCCATGTTATTGGACTAACATTTTTGCAAGAAAAAGAAAGAAAAGTGTTATATGTGATAATGGAAAATCCTTTGTTATTGAAGAGAAAATAAGACAGAGAGTTATGTGAGAAAAAGAATTAAGAGAGTAGGTGAGAATAAAAAACAAAAAGAGAGATGTGTGGAAAAACAAACAAAGTGTTTTATAGAAAAAGAATTGTAGAAGAAAAAGTGACATAAAAACAGAAAGAGAGCTTTAAATGAAAAAAAAATAGAACAGAGTGTACAAGTGCGTAAAAGAAATGAGAGCTAGTGAGTTTTTTTTTTAAAAATAGATAAGAGGTCATTAATTTTTAATGGATATGTTGTTTGGAATGAAATTAATCTGGTACTCAAAGTTAAAAGCTGGCTACGAGACATAACTTACTGCAGCAAGGTTTGTAAGTTTAATAATGGCTAAGGCATAAACTTACTGCTGATTACAATCTGCTAGGTTACATACTACTGCTGGTGGAATTAATGTTTTTTTAGCATAAACTTACTACTACTAGCTGTGATAGGTTAATACAAATGAGGTATTTTCATAAATACTTTGATTAAGGTTTTCAATCACCCATTTGATCGATTTCATACTTTTGGTAACTCTCATACACAAACCCTAACTCAAATTTCATCATTCATACCATCAAAAAAACCCAACACAATGACAACCCTAAAGTTTGCCGATACTCATAATATTGTCGCTTTATTTGGCTATACCGCTGTAAGTGAAGGGTTTGAAGCAGGTGTGGATTTTTCTTAATGCACACACTATAAAGGTAGGCAACTAACGATTAAACCTATATAATATACTTCGTCATTGAACACCTTCTGGCTGCTGTCAAGGCAAAAACTACAATGGGGAAGTACAAGATTTGCAACCCTAGTGGATGAAAAGAAGATCATCAATACTGAGTCGATTGTAAGAAGAATCTTTACTAAAAGATGCAGAAGGTGTTTTGATTGTCTACACCACTGCCAACCATCTTTGAACAACTCACATTAATAAGGGTGGTTAGAAAATTTCATAAACTACTTACTATAAGGCATTCTTTCCCTACAATGGAAATTCCTTATTCATCCTATTCTGCATTCCAAGTTGCTAAGACTAATGCAAGTGAAGAGTTTAGTATCACAATGGTCTTCTGCAATTACTGTTTAGCTACAAACCAAAAAAAGGAAGTTCAAACTTTCAAAATACATTAATATTTTTGAAAGTATGGTGAAGAACTTGGATAATGTGGGTAAATTTTTAATGTATCTAAGGTTTGTGCAAGTATTTTTAAAGAAACAACTTGAAGGGATGCAAAGTCACAAGAGAATTTATGATGCACCCTCTCATACTAAGAAGATCTTTGGAAATATGAAGAGGGTAGGAAAAGGTTTTTCTGGAAGGGAAACACATTTGTTTCCAACAATGCTGGTGCAAAATCAAGCTGAAATGGGTAAAGGTTCAACAATACCCACTGATCCCCATCACACACCCATCATTATTCAACCATCAACATCTCAACCCTAAAAGAAACAAAGATCAAAAAGGCCAAAGAGAAAGGACACTGAGATACCTCAGCCTAGTGGTCCTACAACCAATGTTGCAGATAAGGATGTCAATGAGGAGATGGATGACAGTTTGGTGAGGGCTGCCACTACTGCTTCTAGCTTAGAAGCAGAGCAAGACAGTGGTAACATAGATAAGACCTGATCTAAGGCAACACTTAATGAACCAAGTTCCATAGGAAATAGTTCAGGTAGTGGTCCCAGGTGCCAAGAAACCATAGGGGATACAATTGCTCTGACTAGGTATGAGAATTTGTCTAAACATTCCAATGATCCACTACTCGCAAGAGGTAACACACATCGAAGTGGTGAGGATAGACTGAAACTTGAGGAATTGATGGAATTATATACAACTTTACAATCAAGAGTTCTTGCTTTGGAGACTACAAAGACCACTCAAGCTACTGAGATTTCAAGTTCAAAAAGGAGAGTCAAGAAGCTAGAGAGGAGGAATAAGTCAAGAACTCATAGACTTAAAAGATTATACAGAGGTTAGTTCATCATGAAGGGTAGAATCCTCTGAAGATGAAGGTTTGGGTGAAGAGGATGCAGGCCACCCCCGCCCCCCCCCCACCCAAACACCACGTGGTACCAGACAGGGATGAATAACTGATATTGATGCATCAAGACATTTACATAGTCAATGTTCAGACTGAATGAAGATAAGTTTGGTGTTAATGACTTAGATGGCATGAGGTGATTGTTAAAGTGTAGAATTGTTAAAACTAACTGAGGAAAAGAAGTTGGTTTGAAGAAGTTACTGCTGTTACAATTCCAGTTAGTGCTGCATATACAACTACAACTACAACAACTGCAATAACTGATGTTGAATGACTTTGGCTCATGCACTGGCAGAGTTGAAGAGTGCAAAACCCAAGGCTAATAAGGATTGTGATACAAGAACCAAGCAGGGTAACAACAACACCAACCACTTACAACAACAACTGTTGCTAACACAATTACAGTTTTAGGCACAAGACCCATAGCAAAGGGCTTTTTATTCATGAACAGGGTTCAGAGACACATACACCAACAGTTTCTTCACACAACCATCACAAGACAGGTTCAGGACACAGGGTAAAGGCAAAATTGTTTGAAGCCAGAACCTTGTTGGAAGAAAATGTCTAAAAAAACTACTCATGGCTTGATGAAATGAACTTTGCTCAAGCTATAAGCTGAAAAGAAGAAGAAGAAGAAAGGCTTGCCATAGAAAAAGCTCAATAAATGGAGGAATCCAACATAGCTTGGGATGATGTTTAGGCTAAAATTGATGCTGATTATCAGTTGGCTTAAAGACGCAAGCTCAAGAGCAAGAAGAATTGACTGATGAAGAAAAGGCAAGATGTATTTGTACTATTCTTAAACACAATAAGAAACCATTTTGCAGCTAAGAGAGCAGAAGAGAAGAGGAATCAACCACCAACAAGAGCTTAATAAAGGAGTATCATGTGTACTTATCTAAAAAACATGGAAGGATGGAAGCCTAAAAATTTTAAGAACAAGTCCTTTGCAAATATTCAAGAATTATTTGACAAAGCAATGAAAAAGGTGAATACATTTGTTAACTACAGAACTAAACTGGTGGAAGAGAGTTCCAAGAAGGCAGAAGCAGAGATAGCACATGAAAGTAGTTTAAAGAGAGCAGGAGAAGAGCTGGAATAAGAAAGCTCTAAAAAGCAAAAAGTTAGAGAAACAAAGAGTCGAAGACATAATCAATGTTTGGAAATATTCAGATGATAGAGAAGAGTAACTAATGATGCCTACAACCTTTAACTACTAAATCTCAAACCATAGTTTAACTACAAATCTACAAATAATAAAAGAAAAACTATTTTCAAATTATCAAAGCAGATGTTATCCTCAATGTATTTAACTTTGGAAAGAGGCTTAAAAATCTTTGACAGAGAAGACTTGGAAAAAAAAAGCTTTTATTGTTATTCATTTGGAGTATAGTCAAAGCAAGATTTAAGAAGACTGAGCCAGTGAAATTACATGGATCATTTCTTTTTTTCTACTTAATTGAAGACCATATATGAACATCATTTTGAAGAAAATGTATTGGAAGAATCACCAGGATTAGTTAAAGTGCTGAACTGGAAGCTTTATGATTCTTGTGGAGTTCATTGTGTAACAATTCAGACAAGCTTAATTATCTATTGGTTGAGAAGATAGTATCACTTAGAAAATCACACACTGACATCAGATGTTCATGATGTAAGCTTCAAGTTGATTTATGAGAGTGAAATGGCATTTGAGCTTCTTAGATTGGTCAAGAAACATAAAAAGTGAAGGCTATGTACCCAGAATGAAGTGTTTTGGAAGCATCCTCCGGATGATTAAGAAGAATTAGATGAAGAAACTTAGAGATTTTGAAGAAGAAATATCAAGTTTAGGAGGGATGTTTGGATTAAAACCTTCTTGAAGTTACAGCTACTAAGCAAAAGTGTAGTGTTGTTCATCTAACTTTAATGCAAATATGTACGTATTAGTGTTGCTATAGAGAAGTATTACTTGCTAGATCATAGTTACTACTGTTAATATATATTGGGTACTGCTATTGAAAAGTTAGTACTCCTGGTGGAATAATTAAAAAAAATATTCTAAAGTCGGTGGGGGGTGTTTGTGGGGGTGGGTGGGTGGGGGGGAGAGTATACTACTGCTTGATACACCTTAATGATGTTGGTGAATCAGAAACTACTTTCTAGATAGCTAAGTTAATGCTGCTAGTACAAAAGTTACAACTGCTCAAAGATTAAGACTGCTGAAAGAGTTTCTACTGTCAGAAGAGAATGGATAAAGACAGAAGAAAGGATAAAGATTGATTGGAGAACAAGATTACTTATGTGATAAGTATTAGTTATTTATAAAATAGATCATAGAGAATATTCTAAGTTTTAAGAATATATTGTAAATCGACTAGGACTCTTTGGTGTATAAAAGGAGGTCCTAGGGCATAGAGATGAATGTATCACTGGTTCTTTGGACGAAAGTATATAACATTTTTATATAAAAAAATAAAATGATAAGGACCAGTGAGACGTAAATTAAAATAAGAGGGGAGAATGACTTAAACCACACATTTTGATATGCAACACTTTGCATTAGATGCAATTTTATTCACTTTAGAGCACCATATTGAGTTTCGAAAGTTAATTTTATATTATTTATATAATTTATATATATATATATATAAATATATATATATATAGTATATATACTATAATAGAAAGTTGTAAGTGATCCATGAGAAGAAAGTTTTTAAAATAAAAGTGGTGAGAAGTGACTTAAACCACACATTTGAGATGCAACGACTTGCATTAGATGCATTTTTATTCATTTAGATGCACCATTTAGAGTTTCAAAAGTTAATTTGATGTGTAGATGGTGCAAATTGAATTTCATTATTTCGAGGCATGCAGAGGAACAAAAAAGAAGAGAAATCATGAAAAGCATACTATGCAGTCTAATTAAAAGCTAGAAAACACATTATGATGCATTATAATGCATCTAAGATTATAGAGAATGCATCAAATTTAAGTCGGTGCATCTCGGGTATACGGTTATAGTTACTTCTTATCCTTCTTATTTTAAGAAAACTTCTCATTTGATCCTAACTCTATGTGTGTGTGTGTGTGTGTGTGTATATATATAGATATATATATATATATATATATATATATATATATATATATATATATATATATAAACTATATTTGTAAACCTTACAAAATCACACCTTAACCATGGCAACAAGTCAAAAATGGTTCACAAATACATATATAAATATATTCGAAGTATCGATCATATTCACTTTAAAAACAATTAAAGTTCCAAAATCGGACCCTGGTCGTTTTTCCCAATGAGGATGCAATGTGAAAGTCGAGAGTCGGTTTGATATTTGATATTTGAATAACAAAGATTTTGATTGGATTTTCTAATTCTACAGGAAAAACAAGTAAGGCAAACTAAAAACGAAAGTAATTAAAGCCTAAAACACTAAAAACGATAACGGGAATTCAAAACCCGTTCTTTAAAAAACTAAATTCTACAAATTTAACCCTACGAAAGCAAAATTAATTTTTACCAAATCTAAAATGATAAAAGAAATTAAAAAAAAAAAGAATTAAATTTTTTTGACTTTTATTTTAATTTAATATGGAAATAAAAACAGTTTAATAAAAAAATATAATTAAAAATAACTAAACTAAAATGGGAAACTTCTTAAAAAAAATAGAAAAGTCTGATGAGAATTGCTTAATCAAGAAAACTAAATTTGTGAAAACAGCTTATGAAAAAAGCCAGAAATAAGCGAAATATGAAGTTTTATCGGTAAAAGACAAAAAAGTGATAAAAATTAAAATTAAATGGAAGTTAGGTACAAGATAGCCCTGGTCTGGTGCAATGGTTAAAGCGTTGGGGTGTTATGTGGGAGGTCTCGGGTTCGAGCCTTGCTCGCCCTTGACTTCCCCTACACCCCAATGTTTTTATTTTTGAAAACTTTTTAAACAACTTTTTTAATAAACTAAAAATAAGCATTTTTAATATTGAAAATTATTTTTGAAAAGCAATAATAAGCCCAGAAATAAGCAAATAAGCTGACAGTTTGCTTAAAAGGTTAAAAAAATCTTTGAAACTTAACTAAATTATGCCATAAGCTACTACAAGCTGAAACTTAAACTACACAAGTTACTAAGGATTTAACCTTTCCTAAATAAGCTAATCTAAAACATCAAATAAGCCAGAATTAAGCTTAAAAACAATACACACTAACTAAAACTACATACATAATTGAAATATCAAAAACAGATTTTTAGAGCATTTCCAAAACAACATTAAGCTATGAATAAGCTCCTAATAAGCTAAAGCAAACATTTAAAAGCCTAAATCTATCCTAATAATCAAACCTAAGTCTAAAATAAGCATTACTAACACCAAATAAGCTCAAAATCAACAAAATTAAGCTAAAACTAAAAAACTGGCAGGCCATGGTTCAGTCTAATCCATCAACTTCAAGCTTAAATTTAAGCTACTTAAAGGAACATTATGGCTTAATGGCAAGAAGCAAAGTTGAAGCTTATACAGCCTATTTTAAGAATCAGCCAAGAAAAATGAGTTTGAAACTCATATAAGCAGTTAAAAAGCTAAAGGTAAAGGCCTACTCAGGCTGTTTTGAAAATAATTTGCTAAGAATGGGTAAAACTGGGTAAATCCATAAAACAGTCCTAAAACATAAATGAGCAGATATTGCATATGCTAAGAACATCAAAATGAACTCAAATCAACACTTGAACATAACTTAAACTCAAAATCAAAGATTATGCATGTAAAATTCATTAAAACACTACAGATTCAAGACTTAGGTAGAAAAACATTAAGACTTTCAAAAACTTGGCTAATGTTGATCTAAAATAGATTTTGAGTGAATCAAAAGTGGTTTTTAAAAAACAAGATGGTTCAAACAGATCCAACCATGAGGTCAGTAACTTTTTTGCCAAACAAGCCTCTTTAAAAAAAAAGCATTTATAAAGACAGATTAAGCTAGAATAAGCAATAATAAAACTGAAATAAGCAGACATAAGCAGTAATAAGCAGACATAAGCAGTAATAAGCAAATGACATAAAAATAAGCAAAAATGGAAAATGAAGCTAACCTTTTCCCTTTGTTAAAACAAGGACTTTAAAGAAATTCCTAAAAGCTCTAGGGACTCAGCTTATTGTCAATAAGCTGAATCCAAACCCATAAGCTCATTCATGGCTAGCTTATCATCCAAAAAGCTAAAAATCCAAATTTTGATTCTAATGACACATAAAACTCACAAAAGCTATTGTTTAAGCTTATATGAGTATAACAGGTTCTATAAGCTTATGAGAGCTTATAGAAATGACTTGTGAACATTAATAAGCTTAAATGTATAAAGGGCTTTAAAAAAAGACATATTTTCATAAACATAAAAACTTAATTTTTCATTAACATAAAAAGATTACAAGGTTCTTGAAATTTAAGACAATATGAAAAGACAAATAAGCTGTAAAAGAAATTTAAAAGCAAATTACACTACTCCTAAATTACATATTTTTACAAAGGAAAATAAGCCTATTTATAGCCGAACAAGCTGGCATATGTGTGCTTGTTATGTTTCTTGTGTGAGGAGCATCAAAAACTTCATCCTGGCCATCAATTTATCTTATTCACCAAGCTAAATCATCACAGCCCTTCATTTTATCCATGATGTCTTCTTAGCCAATGGCATCCTTTTGGATTACCAGCGTGGATAGCATCTTCAGAGGTGGGGATAGGTTGAGTGGGGTGTGTGGGTGAGAGTGATGGGTTTGTTTGGTAGAGCAGTAGTCGAGGTGGGGAAAAGGATGGATGAATAGTGAGGGCAAGAATGAGGATTTGGGTGTAATTGAGTTAAAAGGTAACGGGGGGAGGGGAGTATAAAGGTTTAGGGACATGTGGTGTAATTGGTTTTGGGGAATAAGGGGTGAAAATGCTAACGGTTGTTAGCTCTGTTTCCGTTAAGGACTGGCACCGTTAGTCCCTAAGGACTTGTGGTGAAATAGAAAAAGGACTAGAGGTGTAATGGTCTAACGGGTGTTATGGTTTACTAGGTTTGGGCTTATGGATTGGGCCGGGTTAGGATTAAAAGGTGATTGGACTTTTAAATCTTATAAGTTTTATAGATGAAGGCTTAATGGGCTGACCTGACCCATTAAATGGGTACGGGTTAGCCCATTTAGGATTTCTTCGATTTCGTCTTCGTCTTTGACTTGTTGACTTTGACTTTGACTTTGACTTTGACTTTTCACGCTCTTTCCATTCTCATGCTCGGTTTTGTCGGTTTTGGCTTCTTTTTTGTCCTTTAGTGAATATCCTTTACCTGCACAGTATACAAAGCAAAACACACATATATTTGGCATTTTATGTCCGTTTTTGGTCATTTAGGCTCGTTTTTATAGGTAAAAGGTATGTGTAATTAAGCACATACCAAAATCCCCCATACTAAACTATTGCCGTGTCCTTACGCAATGCCATAAGTAAACACTTTAGAAAACCAAGACTCTCATTCCCCCTCGACTAATTACCTCAAAAAGTAGCTAAGTGTTCATCAAGGAGAATTAAAGAATCACTAGCTTTGAAAAGCCCTATTTTAACCATTTTTATAAATCTACACTAACTACTTCACATATATTTTTCCTTTTTCTCATTTTTTTGTACTTTTCTTTTTAAGCAACTAACTAATCATGTTTGGACTTTCGTTATTTTTATAACTTTTAGGGTCACAGAACAAGAAGCACTTTAATCCTAAAATGCCCAAAAAGATAAATTCATCGTCCTCGATTTTTCACTTGTCCCAAACCAAGCTTAAAAACGAAATCACCGTTAAATATAAGGTAAGATGCTAACACTACTCATACTTGCAATTTGTAAACCTTTCACTCCCGACAATTATTATATCTTAGGTGAATGTGCTTGTTTCGAATTTCAACCATGGATCAACGTTTTACAAAATTTCTATGCATCACGTTCCACCCAAAAGTAATGAGTTTGAAGACGAGATCATCCCATGTAGAGACTTTCGTCTCGGTACATCCCAACCTTGCGGCTAAGTGACCAGGCTTTTGACACCCCACAGAGACTAGTATCGAGACTCACGGACCTTCGGTTTCAAAACCCTTGGATTTCCCGTATTATACATAATTTATTTATAACTTAAAACGAAATAGTCTTAGTTCAAAAGCATATTTAAATTTAAGAAAAAGAGATTTTCCCTATATTTATTAAATCACACTTAACATTAATATAATTGTACTTATTATAATTATTCATCCTTTAAACGAAAGAAATCCTCGACCTTTTTTAAGGCTGCAACATCGGTTGTGAGCCGGCAAGATGCAGCAATCTTTTATCAGTCTCGGATAATTATTCTTACTATGGGCCTTCTTTTGAAGACTGCCACATCGGTTGTGAGCCGGCAAGAGGCAGTAAACCTTTATCAGCCCATAATTTTTATTATTATTACCTCTTTTTTATATATGTTACCACGATATAGAGAAAATTTCTTTTTAGAAAATTTAAGTATAAATTTGAACTAAGACTAAATAAATTATTGTTATCGACTATACTTCAAAAATCGTTGATTTAAGTTTAATTTTCGAGAAGAGCACGTATTATTAATCCGGTTAGAAGCTT
>BQNB010066930.1:3640-34381 GCA_026074375.1 Tanacetum coccineum | reverse complement strand
TAAGCCCTTTTTCCCTTGTTTATTGTCATTTTCCTGCATTTCACCAGAAAACTACAAAATGATAGAAAATATCTCGTTTTCGAGTATTAGTAAAACATTTGCAGGTAATATAGGGGGTATTTTGCCACTAAAAAGTATTAAATATTTGATATTATCAAATATCCCCCCACTTGACTTCTACTTGCCCTTAAGTAGAACCTGTTAAAATATTTCACAAAAAGATTTCTCAAGAATAACTTCAAGAAATGAATCTATAAAACTATTATGCTAAAAAACATCAAAGTCGAACACCTCACGAAAAGGGGATAAAACGTCACTCAACTCTCCACTAGTCTAAGTGTTTCATTTTCAGGGTGATCACTTAATTGTACAGTCATAGCATGTATTCTATCATAAGCTTGGAAAGTACACAAATCTACATCAATTAGAATTAGGGTCTAAATAATTCTCGAAGGCAACAAGGGTAATATGATTTTATAGGGTGATAAAGGGGTTAGGAATAGACATGGGATACACATTTAATGGTTGTTAATAAAAACACAAAACAAATAGTCTAAAATAATCTAAGGTTGTCATAACTAGCTACTGTCCATCTATAGGTCTAAGAGTCTAAGTCCGAAAATCTGATCTTCAATAATGGGCTACTAGCTCTATTCTTCATAAGTATTGGGATGACTCGGTGTAATAATAGGCTACTAGCTCCATTCTTCATAAATATTGAGATGTCTTGGTGTAATAATGGGCTACTAGCTTCATTCTTCATAATTACTTAATTTGCACAATCTTTATATTCTTTAGCACATGGGTGGTTTTTAGTTACACCATCTTTTCTTCATTCTTTTTAAAATATGCAAATGCTACAGGAGTTTATATCTTTTTATTATTGCCCCTGCAACATTTGATATTATACGCACATCCCCCCACTTAAGATGAACAATGTCGAAAGTGATGATATAGGAGGGTCTTTGTATATCATAACTGATTGGTCTTCCATGAATGCATAAATTTTCGTTCCCATTCCCCTGAGTCATGGACTTAAGTAGCCAAAAATTTCAACACAAAGATAACTATAGACTACAGGGTAGGTTAAGGCGAAATGGTGTAACGATACATATAACATTGGGTGAAAGCATAGATTGGTTTAACAAGGGTGATCTAGGGGTATCTTGCACTAATAATGAGTGCAACAAAAGGGGTTATCACGGGAGGTCGACAAGTCGATAAACACACACATATAGGCTATTTGGGTGATTTCCTAAGTGTTGCCTTCTTGATCTATCTATTCATGCTAATCAATTAAGTCTCGAAATGATGTACAGGCCAAGTTCTAAAGTCTACAATACTATCGGCACACTCAATAATTTGGTGGATTTTTGAGTAATATGATGGAAATAGAATATTAGACTTAAATCTCACCAAGTAATAATTAAGGGTAATGTGCATTCGGCAAAGATTAATTCTAGTTATTTAAGAAAAATTTGTCAAAAATTTTAAAATTGGCATAAGTATAACAATTCGCAATTTTCATAAATGTAAATATCCATCTATTAAGATAGATGATGTACAATCTATCAGTTATATATGAACTCACCTTTTTTGTACATTAAGGAAATGAAATAAAAAGGAAAGAGTAGAATTAAGACAAGAAACTCCCTGAGCATTGCTTCGAGATTTGAAATTTGGCGGAAATCTTTTAGATTATCTCCGTCTTCCCGCAAGCTCTTTATCCCCTGTGATCACAAAACAAACCAAAGCATAAAATCGTTCTACAAGAATTATGAAGTGTACAAGAAATACAAACCTAACTCACTTTCGTAGGAATCACAGTTGCATTTAGCATATGCAACAAGCCTTTTAAACCACTTGGTGGCCCAAGTAGACGAGTTTAGTCTCGTGAGGGCTTCCAGAGAACATACCCACAAAGTCCATTTACGTATACAAGGTTTAGACATGTTTAAAACTTAAATTTTTAAGATTTCAGAAGGAGGTTACGGCGTAACCTTAGTGGTTACGTCGTAATCAAGTGGTAAAAATTTTAAGTTTTAAGTTGTTACGGCGTAACCACGAAATGGATTACGTCGTAACTTCAGTGGTTACGGCGTAACTTAGGTGGTTACGTCGTAACTGCTGCAGATTCAACAAGGTTACCACATAATTATAAGTCAAGCCGGTCTCGATAATTGCCTCCTAGCTGCTGGATCCTGTAAAACAAAGTAAGAAAAATGCAAACCAACCCCCCCCTTAATTTGCCCCCAAAAAAAAAAAGGGGAAGTTATAGTAAATAAAGACGTGTGTCTCCCAACAAGCTCGTGTTTATTAATGAGTCTTTAAGTTAGACTCATGACCATTATACGTTTCGTCGTCAGAGTCCTCTCTGTCATTCCCGAGGACTTCTTCCATTTCCTCCATTATCATTTTCCTAAACCTTGATCCATTTTTCCTTCCCAAGGACAGGGTTTCATTATTCTCGCCACTAACACATATGAAGCTACATCCGTTGTCGAACTTATATTTTGTTACTTCAAATGTTTCTGTATGCACCATTGGTGGATTGTAATCTTCACTACCTAATTTCATTTTTTCTATATCCTCATACCTGTAATCATACCACCAATCTTTATTCTTACATCAAGGTTTTTTACATTTTGTCCATATTTCTTCAAGAACTTGCCCTTTTTCTCTAATTTTTATTTCGTATTCATCGGTAAGTTGTTCTATTTCTTTATGAAATACCCAATTATATTCAACAAAACATCTTTCTAAAGGTCTTTATCATGGAGTCAAATCTCAGAAGCTGATCAATCACCCATAATCTAAATAAATCTTTCCTAACTGATTTACTTATGTCTAGGTGGTCTTACTTAACGTTACCTGATTCTTTTAAAAGTGTAATCTCTAGCTAGTTTCTATCATAAGAATATTCATTACACAATTCCGAATTACCTTTCACTTCAAACAGAATCCTTTACGTGACAGCTACTAGATCTTTATCATTAAAAAGTTTGGAAATGATACTCCACCTCCTTTCATTTCCTTCCTTTTGTTGTTATTAGGGAAAAACCAATATTTTGTTTTACCAAGCTCATTGATCCTATAAATTTCATGCCCCACATCACATTTGTTCCTAAATGGGCTACAGGATGGCCAAGCCTTAAAGTCCTTATCACATTCTTGTATAATAGGTTTACAAAAATGTGTTGTAGTAGTGTCATCACTTATCTTCAATCTTTTAGTGATTGGTTCATCAGTTTTAATCGAGTTTAACATAAAGATTCCCTCAGTTGGGGCGAAGTTATGGTCATTCCTATTTATGTTAAATGTTACCCTTTCGTCACCTATCCCTACTGATATTTCTTTTTCAAAAACACTAATCTAGGCGTGAACGGTGGCCAAAAAGGGTCTTCCTAAAATAACAGTTGAATTGGGGGTTTGATCTAGAATTACGAAGTCGGATGGAAACAGGAATTTATCAATTTTTACGAGTATGTCTCTAACTATCCCAAGTGGTGCCTTTTTTCTTATATCTGCCATTTCCACTAGCATCTCGGTTTCACTAAGGTTTGTTAATTTCAAATACTCAAAAATATTCCTAGGTAGAACATTTACACTAGCTCCTAAATCGGCCATAGCATAAAAATTAAAGTTACCGATGGTGTAGGGAAGCGTAAAATGTCCTGGACTAGATTCCTTCGTAGTATTTTCATTGGTGATTGCTTCCGAGAGTCAGGAGAGAAGGATAGTCCCATGGGAGATTCTTAAGTTTCTTAGAGAGCAGGTCCCCTCATCTTCAACAATTACTACCTTTGCTTGTTAAGATTTTATATTCCTGGAATGAAGTTCTTCGGTTAACTACTCGATCTAGGTTTCTAAGTTTTTAAGTGAGGCGTTTTGGTTCCTAGTGTTAATCTCGACATTCTCTTGAAGCTTCTTTGTGACACCCCGCAAATTTCAGTTCAATATTTTAGCCGTTACCGGTCGCTAATTTAAAATTTTAAAGTTTCGTTTAACTTTTATGGTTAACCGGGAAGTTTTCCCGCTTTTATCTGAGAATCGTCTCCGGGAGCGAACCGGGACACCAAACGTTGTAGTATTTTGGCAATAGCCACGTTTTTATATTTTAAGGCAATATTTAAAATTTCATAATTTTTGGAGATACCGTTATTCGTTTTGTTACTTGCGTGAATCGTGATTTATTTGAAATATAAGCATATGCATGGAAGGCTTGGAAATTAAATCAACCAAGGAGCACTAGCATCTTAAAATATTGAAAACCATATTGGTGCCCCCTTGTCTTGTTCGTCCAAACAAACACCCCATGTGAAACTTGGATGCCAAGTTGAATTTCAAAAACAATAAGACAAGTTACAACTGTCATTTTTGTCCTAGAACCATTGTGATTGGGAGATCATTTTGGTCCCCTCTCCCTCCTTGTCCTATCCCACGGCACACACACAAACACACTTTTAGTGTGTGAAGCAAACTTTGTATATATATATATATATATATATATATATATATATATATATATATACCATATTACATCTCATAGTTCATTCACATTTCACACACACTTAACATTTGAGTTTTCTCTTGCTCTCTTGTTCCTCCTAGCCACGAAAAACACACACATACATAAATCCATAAAATTTTCATCTTTGATCAAAAACTCTTGAAGATTTGTTGAAGGTTTGATCATTTGTATCATTCGGGTATTTGTTAAACAACATTTGGGTTGTTTTAGTCTTGTTCATCCTTCTAAAAACCTTCAATCTTTGTAAGTCTTCAAATCTTCTAATAACTTGTACTTTCCTAATCATCTTTATGCATACTTACTAGTTGTACAACTTATTTTGTAAAAACAAAGATTTTAAAACTACATAAACCTTAAAAGGTTATGCTTATGGTTCGAAAATAATAAAAGGAAATATAAGGAAAATATATTCTGTGATCGTGGTTATTTTTGTATAATAAAAATGGTATGCCATAGCTTATTATATTTGGCTTATATTAATAAGCTTTTGAAAAAGCTTATTTGATTATTTTGAGCTTAATGGGCATATATTTGGTTCTGCCTAAATAAGGAAAGAAAGAAGAAGTGTTTGTTTAGCTTATTTTGTTTCCGCTTATATTTATTAGCTTATTTTACAAGGACAAATGGTAAACCTATTCGGCTTAATAAATAAGCCCGAATATGTTTTGCTAGGGCTTTTAGCCGCGTCCCACATACAAGACCAACACCACGAGCTTATTCTTGAGCTTATGTGGTTCGGCTTATTTTATTGTGGCTTATTACGAGCTTATTGATAGCTTATTATTAAGTCGTGTGTTTATTATTTAATGTTTTGCTTATCGGACTATATGGATAAGTAAAACTACATTTTTGGACTTAACGGGCCAAGGCCCAACATAAATACAATACACCAAGACGTAAAGCTATGGTGTAGCTTATTGAATAAGTTCATTAATAGCTTATTTAATTGTGTGCGACTTAAACGCTAAACGTTTAACTTATTTTGAACGTTGGACGTTATGAGTAATATGATTAGGCTTATTGGGCCTAAAAGCCCAATAAGGGTCCAAATGGTCTTTTGATTAAATAGTAAAAGGGTTTTGATGATGTATAGTTTGTAGATATAAAAAGTTGATTGAAAATGATTTTTAAATAAAGTCTACGACTTTGGAAAACGTGTAAACACGAACGGGTCATGCTGAAATTTTTATAAATTATTATACTTAGTAAATATTAGAAAACGCACATGATAAACTAGATAAACGGGAATTATTAAATGTGCAACAATATATATAAAATATATAATATCTATATAATATATATAATATATATTTTTACTTAGACATTTATATGTATATAATATTAATATACGTACTATTATTTACTCAATTTACTTACGAAAACATTTTAACTATTATACGATCACAAGCGTTATCTCGTATCAAGTCCTCTTCACGCCATGAAGTCACAATCCCAATTCCAGTCTTCCGCTGCAGTGATTTTGGGGGTGTGACACAAACCATTATTTCATAGGTTATCTTTGTGAACCGTTGTTCGTTATTGTGTGATTTTATTCTAGACTATTCTTCTTCGATTCACCAATCAAGGTGAGTTCATAGCCCCACTTTTAAATTATTTGAATAATTGTTTTATAACTTGGGGTGAGAAACATTGCTTGTTTTTAAAACTAGACACAAGTACTATACGTGAGAAATTCTCCGTTTACGTGTTGCCTAAGTAGCGTTTAGACCACTATTGCCTGAATTATCATGAACTGTTAATTTCTTGACCGGAGGACCGGTTAAGGGAGCGCGAGTGAATAAATAGATCTATTGGGACTAATTATCCCTATCCGGGTAAGAAGCACTTACTAGTTCGAGATTTCTAAGAACTAACGAATATATGTCATGTCAAAACTAGTTAGGTGGTCTTTGGTCGGACACCTGTAGGGCAAGCCTTTTATAGCACTGTACATGCTATCCTTCAGTATTAGCTTCGGTGTCATGAGCTTAGTGCAACGTAAATGCCTCTTTATGTGAAGTTGTATCTCCTATAACTGTCGCATACGTTTTGATAATCTTGTGGTCCACATTAATTACATTTGAACAAAACCTATGAATTCACCAACTTTATGTTGACGTTTTAAGCATGTTTTTCTCAAGTGCCTAGCATGGATGTCGTTGCTTGAACTATATGAAGTCTATTTTCCCGAACCAGTTTTCCAGATTTTATCCATGATTATCTACCGTTGTTGGACTCATTTAAGCTTTCGCATGTTGTCTTTTGAATCTTTTAAATTTGAATAATGTAAACTTATTATTATTATAAATTTATGCAATGGTGTTTATTTTTAAAACGTACCCTTAGAGGTCGTTCTTTATGCTTTGTAGTTGAGACATTTGATGAACGTCACGCCCCAGGACACTGAATCAGACCGGACCCTATTTGGGGGTGTGACAATTTGGCTATAATAATAATAATAATAGTAATAATAATAATAATAATGTAATAAACCGAAGCCGAAATAAGACTCTTGGACCATGGTCGGCTCGCATACCGATGTGGCAGTTGTTTAAAGGACCGATGTTTAATAATGTTGCAATAATAATAATAATAATAATAATAATAATAATAATAATAATAAAGCCAAATTTCGACTCCCGAGTTATCTAAAAAGGATAACCCCTAAATCATGCGAGGCCGTCTCTGGACTCGTAGTTGAGTTGTTTCGGATGAAATAAAAAGGATAACCCTTAAATCATGCGAAATTAGAACCTTAATGTGGACCTTATTCTCACCATATCGTCTCTTTAGGAAAGGATTTCAAACTAATTATGGTCTAAACCGGGTTTACTTTATATGAATAAGGTCTTAATTATTTTGTCACCAATAATAAAAATAAATAAAATTCTTAGAGGATTTAGGAATAAGAGAGCGAAAAGTAGCTTTGCGTACACAATTTGCATTTATGAGTAGTATTAGCATCTTAACTTGCATTTAACAATGATATCATTTTTAAGCTTGGTTTGTGGCAGGTAAAAAAATCAAGGACGATGAATTTATCCTTTTGGACTTTATTGTTTCTTGTTCCGTGATATAAAAAAAATTAATTAAAAATTAATGATAATAATACATATATATATATAAATGGTAAAATGGGGCGTTTTAAACTAGTGATTTCTTAATCCCCTTAGATGAACATTCAGCTACTTTTTGAGGTAATTAGTCTAAGGGGGTTGAAATTTTTAGTTTTCTATGTGTGTATATGACATTGCGTGAGGACACGGCAATAGCTTAGTATGGGGGATTTTTGATATGTGTTTAATCACATATCAACTTTCCTTGTTAAAACGAGCTTAAATGATCAATAATATATGAAAAATACATTGTATATGTGTGTTTTGTGAATTGTGTTTTGCAGGTAACGGATTTCCACAAAAAGACAAAAAACAAAGCCAAAAAACAGACAAAAACGAGCACGAGATTGGAAGAGCGTGAGAAAGCGAAGCCGAAGGCGTAATCATATTTAATGGGCCAACCCGAACCCGTTTTATGGGCCGGGTCAACCCATTAATATGTGTAATACACTAAGCCTTTTATAAAATACAAAGTCCAAAATCTAAATCCACTTAAACCCCTTTATATAGTCCAAGCCCAAGTTAAGCCCAAATCAAAGTCAATGATTATCAAAGCCTGGTCAAAATGATAAAAAAAGGGCGCTTAAGGTTACTGTGGATCTTCTCCTTCATTTTTTACACACAACAATTGACCAGGGTAAATCCTCCTCTCCACCACACGCCCACCTCTTCTAGAAGCCAAATCCTGCCATGTCTGACATGACTTAAGCCACGCTGGCAATCCCAAAGCACCTCATTGTTTGTTGATGCGTGGAAGAGATCCAAGGGCTCAAATGGGAGGATTTGGAATCAAGGGCTTGGATTGAAAGATTAAAGACGTTCCCCATGCTCTAGAATCATCCTCTCCTCACTATAAATAGAGGCATTCACACAGTAGTTGGATATATAGTGTAGTGTAGTTTAGAAGTAGTGTAGGTTTAATTTTAGCTTATTTACAGCTTATTTTGCTTATTGTATTTTAATTTCAAACAACTTTATAATCATTTTATTATTAATAAAATCTCTTTTTCAGCTTAAATTGTCTCTTTACTCCTGTTTGCTCTTATACTTTTACTCAAAATGTGTTTGGAAATTGCTTAATCAGTTCTAAATAAGCTCAAATTACCTTTTTAGTTGTTGCTTATGCAATTAAGCTCTTCTAAAGCTTAACTGCATAAGCTGGTTTACTCAAATTAACCAAAATAACTTGAATAAGCCATTTGGAAGATAAGCCAGGTTTGGAAGGGCTTATAGGGATTATTCAGAGCTTATTTTATAAGCTAGCTTGATGATTAAGCTCTTGTGAGCAATATTAGATCCCTGTTTTGAGCTTGGGATCAAGGTATCTCTTATTTTACTTTTTAGCTTATTTTCATGTTTAACTTATCAAACTGCTTATCTACTTATTTCTGTTGCTTATTTGTGTTTATTATAGCTTAATATGTCTTAAATAACTAGTTGGAAACCTGGTTTAATTTAGATTTTAGTTTTATAAATTTTAGAGTAAAACTGCTTATTAAGTTCAGCTTATTGTGAGTGCTTATTAGTATAAGTTCTATACTTATTTAGCCTTAATTCTCTTAGTTCTTCATTTGTTTTCACTATTTGAGGCTTATTGAGTTCTGTTTTAGTTTTAAAGTGTGATTTCAATTTTTAAAAACGTGTAGTTTAATTGTTTTTTTAGCTTTTTGGCTTAATTGGCTTTTAGATTTTGCTTTTTATAATTTGGTTAGCTTAAGTCAGCATAACTTTAGATCTGTTTTGGATTTTTAGCCTTTTATTTTGCTTATTTAGTCCTATTTTTTTAGCTGCAAATTAACCTTTTCATACAAAAAGCCAAAAATAAGTCTCTTGTATGCAGTCATTTTCAACTTCATTTTCTAGCTTATTTCTTTATCTAGTTTGCTTATTTTTAGCTTATCTGTGTTAAATGAGTCTAGGTCTAAATCTGTTTTTACTTTTTAGCTTTTTCTAAATGCTTATTAGTTCTTATTCTTAGCTTAAAATAGGGGTATTAGTCTTTTAAAAGTCCTTTAATCTATTTTTAAATCAACTGTCTTTATGTTTATTTGTTTTTTTAGCCATTGTCATTTGCTTATTTCTAGTTTTTATAGCTTATTAAGTCTAGGTTAGAGTCTGATTTCAGCTTATTTGTTTTTCTTATTGCTCATTGAGTCACAACAGTCCAAACAGTTAAGCTTAATGTCATTTAGTTAAAAACTCAAACTGTCACTTTTAAGTAGCTTAATCTAGCTTAATAATAAGTATTGTCAAAAAGTTGTTTCATTAAAGTTGCTTATTCTTGTGTTAACTTTAGCTTTTCAAAAATATTTTTTTTTTGTTGCAAAAAGGTAGGCCACAAGACTTGAACCTGTGACCTCCCCTTCACAACACACACACCTTTACCAGTCGCCCTTGGGTCTTTTTCATTTAAAGCTTTGCACCATTAATTTGTTATGCACACTTTTAGTTTTAAGCTTATCAGCTTATTTGATTTTTTAGCAGCTTATAGGTTAGAGCTTATTGTCCCGTTTTTCTTTATAAACCTTTAGAATAGTGTCTAGTATTTTTAGAAATTTTTATAAATTTTTAGGATTGAGTTTAGTATTTTTAATTTCATTTTTAGTATTATTTAGTTTTAAAAAATAGTTTTAAATAGTTAAAAAAATTCAAAAAAATAATTTTTGTGTTTATAAAGTAGTTTAATACTTTTTAGTTTAGAAATTTGCATTTTGGGATTTTAGAGTTTTAATTTGTCATTTCTAGTTAATCAGTTAGTAAAGTTTAACTTTTAAATAGTTTTTATTTGTTTTAAATGTCGTTAGATTTTTAAGTTGTCTTTATTTCTAGTTTAGCGTGCCTTTATGTGCTTTCCCTTTGCATTATTAGATTTAGATTCCAAAACCCAAAATATCGAATATTCAAGCACGCGATCACGAACCGAAACAAGATTTTCAATATTCACGCTTCGTCGGGATACGACATCCAGGAGATAAAATATTGTTTGTCCTCAATCAATTTTATTCAAAAGGGGATACTTCTATACTTATTATTATTTGGTATTTTTGGATTATAATATATATTATATATATATATATATATATATATATATATATATATATATATATATATATATATATATACATACATATACATATATATATATATATATATATAGACTAAATCAATCGAGATCAGAAGGAGAGCACCGAAACTATTTAGGGTTTTAGGGATTTGATCAATTGAATTAATGAAGAATGAGGCGAGGGGTATGTGTTTATATAGGCACATATCCCTCCCTTAATTCTTGTAGGACAAGGAAACCTAAAGTTTCCTTTTCCCCCTCCCTTTGCCCTCTAACCGAACCAAACACCCCTCAAGAACCCTTAGGGGTGATCGGCTACAATAGGTTATCCCTCGGGTTTGGGTTTTGTTCATTTTAGTCCTTCGGGTTTATATTTTAAATATTCGTTATACTTTATTAAACAATTAACGGTAAATAACGACTATTTAAATATTATCGTGAAGTAAAACATACTCTATGTGTTTAACGCGTGTGCCCCCAATAGGCTCACGTATTTCTAACGTATAACTTGCGGAACCGACTACCATTTTCCAACAGTTGGTATATGATGTAATGTGCTGTAAGTTGAATCGTTGGGTTATAATAAGTTGTTAATATGTTGAATCGAATAAGAATATGTTATTACTCAATAACACTTATATGACTTTAAACAAATTGCATGATCATTTTATAAGTTCATTATTATTGGAAAAAGTGTTGGATACTATATAATGTGTTTTGTACGTGAAAACCATTAATTCTCACTAGCCCTTTGGCTGAGCCAAAACTCTTTTAGTATTTTTGCAACCCTGATGAGCTGCCTTAGAAGTCAAGAGATTTTTTGGGTTTGATTAAGAGTAGACGCTTCCGCTAATATAAGGTAAACTAGAGGGTTTAAAGCTCCAAAAAAGTAGGGTGTTACATATTTCCTACGCACAACACATATTATAGGCAGATATATATAACTCATTACAATGTATCATTTTGTTTGATTATGTTGAGTGTTGGACTGAACGATTCTGTTCTAGATGTTTGTGTACATTAGTGCTAAAAATGAACTCGGATTACTATCAACAATAAGACAAAGAAGTCAGTCTGGGGAGATTCAATTAGAGTTGACATACCTTGAACCATAATAATTCTCTACACACCCCAGAATGTAAGTTCCTTCATTGATCCCATCTCATACAATAGGCTGTAGATACCTTGATGGCGGTGCATAACAGCTAGATGAAATATAGTATAGTTATTATATTATCATTCCTCGCCCACATTAATGTGGGAACGACTCTCAGTATCTTAACAAGAAGATTTGTGTTGCCCATTTCTGCAGCAACAAATAATATGCCGGAAGAGTAGTGTTGTTGTCCGTCATCCAAGACAGTAGCAGGCCCTCTAATGAGTATATCATAACCTTCATCCCTGGACAATGTTGTGATAATGTTGGAGAAAATTTCAAAATATATTATGTTAAAATCATTTTAACTTTGAGTTTTAGGAAAGAAAAAGAGTGTTTTGTTATGTTTTGGTGGTTACCCACGAAATGGCTAATAGCTACAGTTTTTCTATCACAAAATCGTCGCTATTGGATCATTACTATTGCAAAAACGGGTTTATTCAAAAATCTGGCAGTTATTTATGTTAAAAAAAGTGACCGTCAGTAAACCATCTCGACTGTATTAAGGGTCAATCTAGGCTTGTAGCCTTGTAGGTACCTATTGCTCATTGTTTTGTGTTTGTTACCTTATATCTGTTGTTCTTTTGTAAAATAAAATGTGTTAATATGTAAAAGAAAATTGCTATGTTAGTTAAAGTGAAAATGACCAAAAGTCCAAAGTACCTACCAATAAGGAAATTTTACGATCAAAACCGACGCCATCAACAATTGCAATGGAATAAGAAAAATGGTTATTATTAGCCAAAATGTTTTACGAAGTGATATACATCGTCACTTACATGAGTAGCGGAATACAAAAAAAGGATAATTTAATATATATCTCTCTTTTGCTTCAAAATTACATTTATAACCAAGCTAACTTAATTACATATCTAATTTAAATCTTAAATTATCATATATGTCCAAATACTCAATTTATATATAATTAAAACAAATAAAACCTTAAAAAATATATTAAATATCATTTGATTCTGACCATTATATCCTTGTTTATCTACCCTAATATATAAGACAACCTTTCATTGTGTACTCGATCTTTGTAAATCTCATCATTTCATTCTTTCTATCTGTTTTTTGTTCTTGGACTCACTGAACACAAAGTAAAGGTAATTATAATTCGATCTTTTCTTTATATCTTCATATTACATATAAAGCAAATTATACACTCTCTCTTTATTTAGTGCCCCAAAAAATTAAGTAATTTAAGTTATAAAACATAATGTACAATCCTTAAATACAACATTTCACCACAAAAAAATTAAGTAATCAAAGTTATAAAGCATAATGTACAATCCTTAAATGCAATCTTTCACCACAAAATTAACTATCTAACAAATATAAATATTAAATCAAAATGTACAATATTTATTCCTCCATACATATGTTACAAGTATAAACTAATTAAATACACTAATTAATGTTACTTTAAAAACACCATTAAAATGAAAAATACATGTTATTATACACATTATACAAGCTAATAAAACATACAAAGCTTAAAACAATTTATATGCTAACAAGTTGATGATACATATGCTTTTGAAAACTGACCGGACCAACGAGTTTAACTAGAAATCGGAGTCGCCACCGGTTTGGCTAGCCAATAAAATCCGTCCGAAAATGAAACGAAGATGACCGGTCGAAACCGGTAAAAACAGATGAATCGGGTCGAATGAGATCATTTTTTTATTCTCCGGTTAATCAGTTCCTTTTTATTCTCCGGTTAATCAGTTCTTTTTTGTTTTGTTGGCGTCTAAACTTTAATTACAGGGTATCCGCCGCTGCAACACCCAGAGATACCTGCTAGTATTGTACAAAACAAATGAATTTTCAATTATACGTAATTGACAAGCGAATATTATACTATACTATATTTAATTAAAAGGCAGCACAACCTCATAAATGCGCAGTTAATGCTCCTTCCTGCCGACCGGGTTGACCCGCCTGACCCGCCGCTTAACCCGCCGGAAGGCGCCTGAAAATCCACCTGAAAACCCGCACCGACCCGATGAGATTTAATAATTGTATCCGATTCTTTTTATTTCTTTTATATCTCTCTCTCTTATCTCTGTCACAACTATCTCTCACATTCTCTCCACTCTCTCACAGTTGCAATGCATGAGTGCCATCTGGAATCCATTTTCTCTGATAATATATATGGCGTGGATTCCACACTCTTCTTTTTTATTGTTGTTTCTCATATCGTCGGAAAACTTTTCCGCCGTAGGTATGATTCTTGATTGCCGAATTGGGTGGTGTGTGCATGTCATTCACATATTTGTGATGGGAGTGTGACGATGGTGAGGGATTTAACCTCATACAAGGTATTTTTACCCTTTGCGTGTTGTTCAATTATCTTAATTTCTTCGATTGAAAGCCTATCTCAGCCTCATGTTCAATGACTTTCACACTTTTTAAAACGGGCTTTGAACTCTGAGTTTTTGACAGTGGGTTTAGTTTGGTGGAAATAAGTTGGATTTAAAAAAAACTTGAATCTAAGGCGTCATTATTTCAGGTCGAGAATTGAATCAGTTTTTATGCTATTAAAATGGTGGTAAAAGATGATGTTTTTTAAGCTTTTTATCAGCTTTTGAGTGTTACACGTATGATCTCGAGATTCATTTTTTTTTATAAATTGAGCCTATATTATTTGTTTTCTAGGGGGGGGTGTTTGGATTGGCTTATTTTGCCAGCTTATTTTGGGCTTATGAGTTTGGTTTGTTGAGCTTATTTTAGCAGGCATACATTTGAATACTGAAATGCATTTAACATTGGTAAAAATGAAAGAGGCCATGATGATGAAATGTAAATGTGGGGAAAAATGATGTTTGGAAAACTATCTTGGCTAGGCAATTCAGATGGTAATTACAACTTGAAAACGTAGCATTTGCAACTGTGATTGCAGCCATGGCTTATTAGCCTAAAAAAACGATAGCCATGTATCATCAACAGTTGGCGTGTTGTATATTTGCGTTTGCCTTTTGCTGATTCATACTCGAGCAAACAATAAAGGCGATGATGATAATCTTTTGCGATTGTGTTTTTTGTGAGCCACAGTATACGAACGGCCGTATCTTGGTTGGGCAGCCACACTTCAGTTGTGGTTGCAGCCATGGAGACTATTCTGCGTGGTTCCTATAGTAGCATATTTGAGCCTTACAATATAAAGTCTGTTGCCTATTTTCTATGTGTGTTTTTATTGGTTTCGAGAAACTTTGTCATCTATGTGACATACATTTGCTTAATTGACTCTGAACTGTTACCCTTGCTGATTTGATGAGGTTTCATTGTTGATGCTTGCTTGGGTAGATAAAAAACAAGTACTGTGATTTTTTAAAAAGAAAACTCTTTACCGGCCTCGCAGTACTGTTCGGTACTAATATGATAAATCACATCATTAAGAGCAAAAAAATCTAAACTTTCTAGCAAAATGAGAAATAATTATGTGCGATAGGCGCTTTCGTTTAAAGTCTCGCAAAGATGACAGCATACATGATACATCTACAAGATTATAAGAAACTTATTTGTACAGCCAAAATCTAGATTATGCGTGCGGGTGAAAACTTTGACACGAGCAGTTATAAAGATCAAACTAAAACTTTTTAGAAGCTAAAAGATGTACAATATGCTAATGATGCGGCTTAACAGAGGACTCACGAAGTGGTGCATTGAATTACTTTTGAATACAATTGCGTATATGTCTATTATATCGTTAATATTGATGCTTTTATTTAAGTCGATTTAGATATACCGATTGATATGTAATTTCCAAACATAAATACAGTAGATAAATTTATTGAAAACTTCGATGTACAGAACGATACCAAGCATATAAGCTTAATATGTAGTCCAAGTATTTTGATATTTGATTTAACTAGTTCAATATAATTAAAATTATCAATTGTGATTCTATCCTTGAGTATAGAGCACGTATAATTTCGAAACTCCTAATTAATATACTAATATGATAGATCAAATTACTGAGTACAAATACATTTAGAACTTTTTAGCAGATGCGTGTGCGTGCGAGTTAAAGTTTACATGAAGCCAAACGACAAAGTGCATCGACAACACAATAACGAAATGTGAAGAAGTGCGTGCTAGTGAAAACCTTGAAATGAGTTTTTGGTTTTTTTGAAGGTAAAAGGTGTACAAAATGCCACAAAGAGAGGATTCGACAAGTCATATATCATATTTACTATCAGATTAAATGAAAAAAATGACGTTGTGGTTCGATATTTTTTAACTGATTTTAAGACTTACAGACTTATAGTTATATCTTGATTTGTGATTTAGTCATAATCGACTTAAGGTTGCTTAATTTGTCAAGCTTCTAATGTATATTTTTAACCCATTCGAGATTGAATTATTCTCAAAATCAATTTAAATTGTGTTCGAACTTACCCTAAAATTTTTGACTTAGGGTATACTCCTTTTGGTTGATCAACCAAAAGTTGAGGAAATTTCATTTCATCATATTACAAAAGTCTTCTTGTGATGCAAGGCGAATTAATGTCTCTTAAATACATACATTAATTAATTTCTTGTTTGCCTTTGACTTTATGGGTTCGTTTCATTTTCAGTTACCGTATATGGTTTAGTTAAAAACTTATAATAATTTACTATAAATTTTGTAAGTTAAAGTAAGAAATGGAAACTATATATGCCTATATCTTTTCTATGTGGATAAAAAGGTAGTTAAAAATGATGCCATGTCGACGTATTTAACTAAAGGTCACGTTATAAATAATCATGTATTAGTCTTTTTTTTAATAGAAATCTATCATTCTTCTACTAATAAATTAATAAAATTAAGTGATATAAGTGTTCAACTAATATCCATCCCGAAGTGAAAACCGGTGGCTCGGCCTCCGGGATGGGGGGTTTTTCTTTTGCCGAAGTGAAAACCGATCCGTCGGCCTTCGTTTTTTTTTTGAACGGCAAAGATGAAATATATATAAAAAAGAGTCTAGCAAGACGCTAGAAACTTAAAGTACAATGAAGTCAACAAAAAGAATTACATAACATCAAAAAATGGTAAAATCCCGAGACTTTAACTGCGAGGGAATCAAAAGGGATGAAAAAACTTTTGACACGAAGGCCGACGGATCGGTTTTCACTTCGGCAAAAGAAAAACCCCCCATCCCGGAGGCCGAGCCACCGGTTTTCACTTCGGGATGGATTTTGATGAAACCCCAAACAAGTCCCGAGAGAAGGATGAAAAGAAGAACCATCCTCAAAACCGACGAAGATGCCAAACGAAAAAACCTTGGCGTACAGGTACGCCAACCCAGCGAACTTGAACGCCAGCTTCAGGAAAAAACCAAAAGCAGCTCTAACCATTGCCATTACGCGTGATCGAAAGGGGATACATAAGCCAGTCATTCCAAGATAACTTCATATGGTCCCTATTGTGAAGCCACGAAAATGAAGAGAAACGAACATTATCGAATAGATCACTTTTCCTCAACGGTTGAGAGTTAAACGTGACGCTATTTCGGTATCTCCAAAGCCACCAAAGAACCGAAGTAGTAATAACATAGAACCTGTGTTTTTTCTCTTTAGAAGCATGCCAAGAGATGATCCAATCATTGAAAGAATCCCAAGAAGAAGCTTGAAAAAGAGGAATATCACACCATCTAAAAACGAGCTTCCACATATCGGTAGCAATGTCGCATTCGAAGAAAACATGATTAGCAGATTCAACATTGGCATTGCAAGAAGGACAAGAGATGGCCGGAATATCCATACCACGCGAAGAGAGATTCAATCTATGAGGGAGTCGGTCCAAGGAAAGCCTCCACATAAACACATTGACCTTCCGGGGGATAGATTTATCCCAAGTAGTAGCATGAGCAAGAGTGGGAAGGATATTTTGGTCAATCCTATAACGAGCATCCTTAACGGTAAAAGTACCATTAGGACCAAGACTCCAAGTACAAGTATCTTCATTGACATCAATATTTAGTTGACCGATCTCATTTAACATGTCACATAAATAGGCAAGATTTCTAACACCAAGATTGGTCCGAGACCAATTCCAAGACCATTGCCCATTATTAATACGGTCAATGATAAGACAATCTTTGTCTTGATCAAGATGATAGAGCCGATTGTACCTTGTAAAAAGAGGAGTCTCGCCTACCCAAATATCTTTCCAAAATCGAATACGAGTGCCACAACCTGCTTTAAAACGAAAAGTGTTAGATAAGATAATACCTTTCGAGTGGAGAAAATTGGAGGTTCCAACAATGTTAGCCCAAATGCCCTTGAAGCTACAACCATTTGTATCGAAACCTCCTTCTTGACCATGATAAGCTTTGATGACCTGAACCCAAAGGGCGTTTGGGGAAGAAAGCAACCTCCAACGCCATTTTTGAAGAAGAGCAAGGTTGAAAGCTTTAAGACTGCCAATGTTTAACCCTCCTTTATCGAAAGAATTAAGAATAATTGGCCATTTGACCCAAGCCATTTTGTTTTTATCTTTATTACCACCCCAAAAAAAATTAGCCCGAATTCTTTCCAGGTCTTGAAGGACCGATTCGGGTGCTCTGAAAATCGATAGATAGTAGATACCAAGACTACCAAGCACAGACTTGATAAGAGTCAGACGACCCCCAATCGACAGAAGATTAGCTTTCCAAGAGGAAAGCCTCATATGAAAACGATCAACAAGCGTCTTCCAGCTAGCAATAGACTTCATATTGGAACCAATGGGGAGACCAAGGTAATTGAAAGGGATATCACCTGCAATACAACCAGCATTGCTAGCCATACTTAAAACTTCATCTTTATTAACCCCAATACCATAAATATTAGACTTGTGAATATTAATCTTGAGACCCGAGGCTAGATAGAAAACATGGAGAACACGAATGATATTATCCATGTCTTTAGCATTCCAATCCGTAGTAATGATCACATCATCTGCATAGAAAAGATGGGAAACATTGATAGTAGAATTCTTAATATTAACACCAGTAATCAAACCATTTCCCACTGCTTCCTCAAAAGCATTATGGAGACCTTCCATAACCAAGATGAAAAGGAAAGGAGATAGAGGATCTCCTTGCCTAAGACCACGCTTAATGGAAAACTCAGACGTAGGGCTACCATTAATAAGAATAGAAGCTCTCGAAGAATTGAGACAAGCTTTAATCCAAGAGCACCATTTATTACCAAATCCAAAACTGTCGAGAATGTGAATCAAGTAATTCCAGCTTATGGAATCAAAAGCCTTTTCAAAGTCCACTTTAAAAATGAGGAGCTTCTTTTTTCGTTTTTTATACCACTCAATGATTTCGCTTAGAATAACGGGGCCATCAAGAATTTGACGACCAGCAATAAACGCCGACTGTTCCTTGCTAACAATCTTGTCAATCACTTTAGATAAACGGTTAGCTAAAATCTTGGCAATGATCTTATAGTGTATACCAATAAGCGAAATAGGGCGAAAGTCAGTGATTAAGGTAGGGTTGTTGACCTTTGGGATAAGGGTGAAAAACGAAGAATTAGCACCATTAGGCATAACACAAGAAGCAAAGAATAAGTTAACAAAATCATATAGATCCTTCTGAATAGTGCCCCAATACTTCTTCACAAACGCAAAAGAGTAACCATCCGGGCCCGGAGCTTTACTACTTCCACAATCCCAAACGGCTTCCTTAATTTCCTCAAGGGTAACCTGTCTTTCAAGAGTTTCTCGATCCATGCAATTAAGGGAATGAGAAT
The DNA here is from genome assembly GCA_026074375.1 of Tanacetum coccineum. Taxonomy (NCBI): domain Eukaryota; kingdom Viridiplantae; phylum Streptophyta; class Magnoliopsida; order Asterales; family Asteraceae; genus Tanacetum; species Tanacetum coccineum. The sequence goes on along the minus strand of BQNB010066930.1, from coordinate 14,783 downwards.
GAGGAAGGTTAGAGAACATAACCTGTGAATCTTGAGCTTGGAATTTCCTTTTATAGAATTGAAGGAAGGCATCCTTGATCAAACAAGGGTTCGTGATCCAATTTCCTTCAACCATAATCCCATTGATCATCTGATTCCGCCTTTTTTGGTTGATGAGCCCATGGAAGAATTTGGAATTTTCATCCCCTTCTATATCCCATTTGACATGAGCTTTTTGAATAATATCCATTGAAGCAAACTTATCGATCTTTTCAATTTCTTGAAGAAGGATGAGGCGGTGATCATTGTCGGAAGGCATAGCGGATCCCTCATCAATCCTTTTCTCAATTGAATTAATTTCCTCAAGAGCCACGGTTTTTCTGTTTCTTTCCAACGTCTTGATGTTGTTGCTCCATTGTTTGATCTTATCCTTGAGGCGGCGAAACTTTTCATGACATTTGAGATTAGAATCAAGCAATTCCCATTCCTCTTTAATGAGGTTATCAAAACCATCTCTCAGAAGCCATGAGTTATACAATTTGAACGGAGTGGGACCAAAATCAGTTTTGTCAATATGAAGAAGGATAGGGTTATGATCAGACCATAACCTATCGAGAGCAGTAATCCGAACATCTGGGAGCCGAATAGTCACATCTTCCGAAATAAGGAAGCGATCAAGTTTACTGAGCTTAGTACCTGCTTTATTCATCCAAGTAAAAGAGCGACCACCAATAGGAAGATCAACTAAACATGTGGAATCAATGAAAGAGTTAAAATGATCAGCTTCAATACTATTCAAAGTAGTACCAAACCTTTCTTGTGTGTTTATGACATCATTCATGTCTCCAAACATAATATAGGAGCCATTATGGTGATGCATGAAGTCTGTCAGTCTATTCCATAAGGCAAGTTTAGAAACATGATCTTGTGGGCCGTAAATATTCACCATGAAACAGTCTCCCACTACATTCTTCCAATTCCCTTTGATAATAATAAACGAGTCGTTCTTTTTGTTTATAAAAAAACATTATTATTCATCTTGAAAGCATCACGGTCTTTGATCAAAACACGGTACAAGTAAATACGTAACATACTAAATACGCAACATACTTTTCTAAAAACAACGAAACAAGTCTTAAAATACGCAACATACTTTTCTAAAAACAACGAAATACGTAACATACTAAATATATTACGTATATCGCTAAATAACTTTCAAATTTTGAACGATATACGTAATATGACCGGGTGTTAACCAAAATTTAACCTGTTTGACCGGTTACCATTTATAAAAATTACAGAAAAGGTCCTTGTGATTCGCGTTGGACTTTCACTGTTAGTCCCTTAACTTTTTTTTCATTTAAATTTTTTTTCACATAATTTTAAAAAAAATTCACTTAATTTTTAAAATACTTTTTATTTATTTATTCATATACTATTTTTTCTTATTATACTTTTTTTTCATTTATTCATACACTAGTTTTTTTTTACACTTTTACACCTTTTTATTAGGAAAAAATTTAAATGTTGAGTTAAACTTTTTCACCCCTCATGTGACTTAAATTTTTTAAAAAGTTTTTTTTTTCTAAACGTTGTGTTAGACTTTTTTTCACATGAGGGGTGTTTAAAAGTTAAAATTTTAAAATAAATCTTTAAAAAAAATATATGTCACATTTAACAGTCAAAATTTAAGCTACATGAGACTGCTAGTTGTGAAAAAGTTTAACGCAATATTAAAAAAATAGTGTATAAATAAATGAAAAAAAAAGTATTATAAAAATTAAGTGAATTTTTCTTTTTTTTTTAAATTCCTACAAAAAAGTGTAATAAGTGTAAAAAAATTTAGTGTATGAATAAGTGGAAAAAAAAGTATAATAAGTGTAAAAAAGTAGTGTATGAATAAATGAAAAAAAAAGTATTTTAAAAATTAAGTGAAAAATAAATTTTAAGAGAAAAAAAAGTTATAGGACTAACAGTGAAAGTCCAACGCGAATCACAAGGACCATTTCTGTAATTTTTGTAAATGGTAACCTGTCAAACAGGTTAAATTTTGGTTAACACCCGGTCATATTATGTATATCGTTCAAAATTTGAAAGTTATTTAGCGATATACGTAATATATTTAGTATGTTACGTATTTGTTTTTTTTTTGAAAAGTATTTTGCGTATTTTTAGATATCACCCTATGAAGTATCATAACAATTTAGTAATTTACGATAGGGCTGAACATAATAGATCGCGGACTGGATCAGACTCAGAAACCGTACCGAACCGGACTGACTGGATCGGACAAAACATATTTCGGTCTCGTCCTCGGTCCATCCTTTAACTCATATTCGGTCATTTGTCCGGTTCGCTCTTACACAAAACCGACAATTATTCTTTGTTGGACCGGACCGGACCGAAAACAGAACCGGACAGAACCGAGCCGGACATGGACCGACCATTTTAGTCTGGTGTTTTGGACAAAATTTGTTTTCGTTCCATTTTGATCAGTCCAGTCTGGTTTTCGGACCATGTTTTACGATAACAAATAGAGCCGTTGGTCTGGGCTAAAAATTGGGCCCCAAGTGAATGAGCTGTGGTAATAAAGCCCAATCCGTGTACAAACAATCAAACATATAATATAGTACTAATCCAACACCTTCGAACCAAAAACCTTAGTTCCTGCTTCCTGCTTTTGGTACGTTTCATCTGCTTACTTTTTTTTCTTCGTCAATTTACTTAGTATTCATGTTTATTGTGTTTATCTGATGAACACCCACTAAGTGTTTGATGAAATGCGATTCCTTGATGCTGTTATTTTTTTTAATAAACACTAAGTGTTCGATGAAATGCTCCAATAGTAAGATTGTTACTTACATTCTACTAATATAGTACTACCAGTGGCAGAACCAGGAAATTAAATTGTGGGGGCAATTTTTTTTCCACAATAACAACAAAATATGGCAAAAAATAACTAGGATCGAAATGATAAATTGTGTATTGTTACTTAGAGATGAATGATTTATAAGGCTTTATGAATGATTTACGTTTAGGTCTGTTTTTTACATTTTTGTTTGTTTTTACGCTTTCGTCCGTTTTTTACGTTTTCGTCTTTTTTTAAATATAGTTACTTGAGTTTGACATGATAGTATGGTACTAACAAAGTTGTAGGGTTTGGAATGTATTATTCCAAAACCCACTCTGTTGGAATTTAGCATGCATAACAATTATAATCTAAATAAAACATCAAAGCACGTAATAGCGGAAGCGATAACAAATCATATAATTAACATGCATATAATTAACCGGGTCGGGTTACATACCTTTGGATTCTCGCGAGCACAAGAATCGTTCTTGTTTTCTTTGTTCTTGATCTAACCCTAATTAGGGTTTATGTGGATCTATTGATTAACCCCTTACCAAGTTTTGTTAATCGATCCAAGATTTAATCTATAGTGAGATTAAACCACGTTCTTGTACACACGTTTTAGAAACAAGTTAACCAAAAGACTAGTTTGAAAACAAGAAAACGTTTCTAGGTTTAAAGTCGATCGAACAAGAATCCCTTGGGGATGATTTTGGCCGATCGATCAACAAGGGAAAACAAAGAAAAAATTTAGGGATCTTTTGTGTGTACAAAACTTATATCTATATTGATCCCTTAATTCCTTTGTTTATATAGGCTAACCAAACTTAGAGCCCAAGTCAAGTTCTATTAGGAAAAGGAAACAAAATCTTTTCCTTTTCCCCTCTTGCCTATAACCGGCCGAATACCACCCTCATGGGGTGTTCCGGAACCTTCTCGACTTCCTTTTACAAAGTTAGTCCTTCCCTTTATTCGTTAGTCATTTACCTTTAAATACTTAATGACCATTAAACGTGTTCATGTATTTAATAAATATATTACATTTAATATAATTATTAATTCGTTAACTCTTTACGTATTGTGTGCAATCCCATGGTCTCGAGTTTGATCCTAACACACGACTATTAATTTATCGTCCATAAACTAACAGCTCCCACTTGGACATATTTTAATAGTGTGATCACATCGGTTAGCGTCTAGTTACACGCCGATGCCTCTAGTACGACTCGAGTAAGGTCTCCTGGACAAAACCTTTTAATGATTCATCATTATTATTATCCTTTTGTTTCTAATACAATGTTAATAAGGATATGGATCTTAGTCATTCCTTAATTAACTGATTATGTTTCTCGTTTTATCTGATTGAGCAAGATTACCAAATCTTCTAAACAGTCAACAATAATGTTGATGTGAATTCATAGGTTTAGTTTCAAAACGATGTTACACTTAGACCACTACAAAGATATCAACACGTAATGCGACAATTATAACAGTTACAAACTTGTCAGAGTTGTAGAAAATAAAAGTATTTACGTTGCACCTATGCTCATGTCATACGAACATATATTATGTTTATTGCTTTAGTATATTGCTAGAGTGAAAACAAGCCGGTTGGTACTGCTCTGTGTTATTTCCTCTTAAAATAGTCGGATTCTGATTCTTTAATATGACAAGGACATAACTTTTCTTAAGTTTCGACATTCAGTATATATTCTGTATTATCTGGAGCCCCGTAGTGTGTTTACGTCTTTTAGACATTAACATAAATCAGTTTGTAGCTTAGTTTATTAATTTTTGAAGTGAGCGCTACATCACCCAGATTGGATTATTTAGTCCCATAGATCTATTTTATATACACTCGCGCTCTCTCGAAGGTCCTACCTTTGTCAAGAGATTGAAGGTTCATGACTAAGTGGAGTCAGTTAGTCGGTCTTGAAAACGATACTTATGGCAACACTGTATCAGGGACATCTCTCACTTAAAGTACGTGTGTCCAGTTTTTTAAAAAACACAACAATGATCTCTACCCTAGTTTATAAACATTTTATCAAAACGAGTAAATGAGTGGGGCGTTTTTAAACTCAACTAGTTAAGGTAGTGGATCCAAAAGGAATCATCAAGTGTGAAATGAATCTCCCGATTCTTGAAGCGATCAATCTATATATACGTCGTCGTTTTAAGAATGTTGTGCAACGAATAACGCTCTTAACGCAAAGAACTGGATCAATTCCGAGCTCGAGTAGACACGGCGTGATCCTTTTTATAAAACGTACTTTAAAAAAGTTAAAAGTTTTTGGCGCAAGTCTTGACACTTCAAAACGTCTTTAGATAAATCTTTTTGTCTTTTAGTGATAATTTGTTTTTTTGTGTTATTTTCGTTCTTGTTAGGGTATTTCGTCTTTTAGGTGGTATTTTGTTGTTTAGTGTGTTATTTTGTCTTTTAGTGTATTTTGTCTGTTAGTGCATTTCGCTCTTTTATTGTATTTCGCACACATTCAACGTTGAGCAAATTAAACTAAAAAACGTTTGAACGTAAACTAGAAAGTACATTTTTTCTTACATTTTCATCATTATGTTTGATAAATTAAAAGTTATTGGAGACGCCTTTATAAAATGTTTACGAAAGTTCTCGTGGCTCACGACCTTTTCTAAAAATATTGACTTTCCATTTTTATTAACCTTGACACGTGAAAACATCCGTTTTAACAAAAGTACATCCTTAACTGACTAGAACGGATTATAGATTCTAGATTTTCGGGACAAACCTTAATGTCGCAAAAAATTCCGTACTTAAACACTAAACCTTCACTTCGACATTCAATTTACCGCTTACCAACAAAAACAAACATCTCGCTGTAATCCTCTTCCCATACATATTTAACATCAAACTTCGATAATTTTTATATATTACGATATAGCCGTAATATTGATATAAATATATCAATACAAGTAACAAACGAATTATTATAAACAGCAAAGTTACAACTACTTTTTATGTTCTTCCATCTTATAAACAAGCTATTTAAAAACTTTGAGGTACTTGTAGTTGTATAGAAAACTACTAATGATTTCCACAACGATCTGCTTTGTACACCTTGTTCGGGTTAAGATCATTACGAATGAAAAGTACAACTTATTATGAAAAGGTAGACTGACTTAAAAAAAGAAACATCGACGACAAGGTGGATTTGTTGAGAAATCGAGAAAACAACCCAAACGTTTTGGTTTACAAAATTACCCAGATGACTAAAAAATCAATACGAAACATACATACTTCAACATGTGGATCAAAGTTTGCTGTAATTTCATTTTAAAAAAATTGGTATTTATGTGGTGTGTTGTTTGTTGGCGTCGAACTCAAAAGAGAAAGGAAAAAAGAGGGTGGAACAAAGTGTGTGTATGTTCTAAGTGAGAGATTAGTTTTAAGTGTGAATGAGAAACAAAATGAGTGATTGGTGATTATATATTTCGCAATGAGATGGGTTGACCCATGACTTCGGTGGTGCTACTGTGCGGCCGAGTACTATGGGTAGAAAAGGGGGCCGAAATGATCAAAGAGTTTGGGAGCATTGAAAGGACTCAAGTCCAATTTTGTAAGGGAGCTTGTCTCCTTGATTTTACAAATTCACAATATTGGATCCTATTGGTGTTGGGTTTGCTTGTGAATTTCGCGATCGAAGTAGACAAGGAAAGGAGAGTGCGGGATGACCAACAAATGATTTCTCCACATTTTAGGGATCATAGTGCTAGTTGCAATAGATTTAATTTCCAAAGCATGATGCTACAACAAAGTGTAGTTAAATTCGCCACAAATTTAGATTTGTCTTAATTTAATAATATTCCATATCAATAATTTGACAACTGGACATTTAGTTAGAAATAATTCATGATTCAAGAATAATTTTATTATACCTGATTTATGCATCCAAGCTGTGTCCGGATTTTGATTTTTTTAAAGCTATCGCCAAAATGTTGGGGTTACAACATTAAATAACAAAAGATCATAACCAATATTTCTATTCCATCTAATAATATTTGTTTTACAATTTCCGTTCTTCACAAAATACTAATCAAGGCTATTGAATTGATTACTACTAGTAAACTTGAAGTTCCATATTCCATTGGCATGATCTGTAATCTTTCTTCTGGTATAAAGCGTCTTATGAAAGCGTGGAATCAGCGTAAAGTTACTCATCTGTGTGAACTTTTAATTAATTTGATTTCACCACTCTTGAATTGTATCTTCGACCGAATGATATCCCGAAGGAAAATGTATTTGGCGCTTTATTATTCTCCAAATCGATCGGTGATCAAATTGATGAGATGAATGGGATGAAGGAAGAGCAGTAGCTACAAGCCAAAGTCTAAGGCTTCTGAGTTGGTGAAGAGAAAAAGGAAGGGTGGTCCGGATTCTGATTCAAATTCTACTGATAAAGAAAAGCATAGTAAAAAGAAACCTGATCGAAAACAAAAGAAGTTGAAGGCTGGTTTGAAGAGGAAGATGAGTGGTACCGATGCTTTGGATTCTTCTTCTATTGATTCAGAAGTTGTTAAGCAATTGATCAGTCAATTGACAAAGAAGGTAAAAAGAGAAGAATTTGACGAGGAGAGTGTGCAAAAAAAAGGTAAGAAAAAATTGACGAAGAATGTCAAGAAAGAAGAATCTGACGATGAGAGCAAGAAAGGTAAGAATAAAGAGAAACAACTAACGGCTGAAGAAGCTGCATATCAAGAGTATCTTTCCAAATTTCCAGCTTTTCATGCAAGGACCACTCCTGTATCCCTTTTTTCTGCCATCCGAAATTCAAATGTTGAGATGTTGCGATTTTTGAAGGATATAGGGTTTAGTTCATTAAACAATGTCGCCATAGATAAACTCCCAATGAAGTTGGGACGGTTTGTTGTGTCCCGGTTCAAAAACTACAAGTTGAGCTTCGATACTGGTGATCAAATTGAGGTAACCCATTCAAAAATCCATGATATGTTAGGTATTCCGGTTGGAGGACATTCTTTATTTAATTTGGTTGAAAGAGAAACTGGTGATGAGTTTGTAAAGAAGTGGGCTGCTCAATTTTCTCCTAAAGAATTGAAGCAAATCCGAGTTAATGATATTGCTCGGATATTGGTTGGTTCTAAAGAAATTGACTTTCTTTTTAAAGTTAATTTTCTTACTTTGTTTACTAACACAATGTGTAAGGCTGATGGGTTGAAAGGCGAGATTTGTCTGGATGTTGTTAAACGCCTTCGGGAAGATACAGTGATTTCTCAGATTGATTGGTGTGGATATGTTTATGACTGTCTTCGAGACAGTAAACTCCCGAATGGAACTAATAATTACCTCGGTCCATTAACGTTCCTTATTGTAAGTTTCTAATTTCCACTAAATGTTCTTTTTCATGTTTCTAAATTTAGCTAAATTTTGTTTTTTTCTTTTCTTATCAGCTTTTATATCTAGACTCAACCAATTTCGAAAGTGTTCCGGTTGTCCGCACACGGCCAGCTATTAAAAGTTGGACATCATACTTAATGAAACAAAGGCAAGAGCTTGAACTTAAAAAGCGTGTGGTTGGGCTTTTACCTATTAATTCTGACTGGACCAAAGCTGAGATGGAAGAAGCTGAAGGATTTATTGTTTCTGCGGAAAATTCTGAGAAAGAGGTATGTGTTTTAGATTCATAATAATATCACATTTGAATCTCATGAGATTCTGAGTGAATCACATGAGATTCAAATGGAATCTCGTGAGATTTAAGTGGAATCTCATGAGATTCAAATGGAATCTCATGAGATTCAAGTGGAATCTCATGAGATTCTATTTGAATCTCATGAGATTCAGTCACATGAATCACATGAGATTCTGTCTGATCTCATGAGATTCAATCATTAATCTCAAGAGAACATAAGAATCTCATGAGATTAAGAGTAATCTCATGAGATTCATAGTGAATCACATGAGATTGAGAGTGAATCTCATGAGATTCACTATGAATCTCATGAGAGGTGAATCTCATGAGATCCTGTCTGATGTGATTTTATATGAAGTCTCCTATCTGATCTCTTGTCTAACTACATTTATAATTTTGGTGAAATACATGATTTCTTTAAAAAAGCTGAAGAAAAACTTTCCTTAATTTGTGCGGAAAGAGTAATGCTTGAAGAGTATATGAGGAAAGCTCGTTTAGAGAATCCTGGTGATGGGAAGTTTATTGGTCTTCATGAAAAGTATTTCAATCTTTTTAAAGATCCGATATCATTCGAAGATGATGGAAATGGGAATAATGTTGGGGATGATGATGATGGGAATGGGGATGATGATGCGAATGATGGTGATGGAAATGTGGATGAAAACGATGCGAATGAATGTGATAAAAATCCAAATGGGAGCAATCAGAGTTTTGGTTTTAACAAGATCAGTTTAGATGATTTTGGTAATGATAGCGGTCCGACTGAATCAGAACCAGTCGATCCAACTAAACAAGGAACCGTTGTTGATGTAAATACAGCTGAAGAAGGTGAAAATACAGTTGAAAATTGTGGAATCATGAGTTCACCTGAGGAATTTACGCAATGGTTAAATAAAAATGTTAATTTAGTTGGAGAGGCATGTGATTCTATAGTTACTGAGTACTTACACGTAATATTCTTACTCTACAATTTTTTGACTATTTCGTAAAATTTATTTATTTTTAGAAAAAATTACACGTTTCGTCCCTATGGTTTATACCAAACATCACGTTTCATCCCTATTTCATTTTAAATACACTGGTACTCCCTAAAAATGAAACTAGTAACACTGGTCGTCCCTATTTTGGATGGTCGTTAAGTTTTCTCGTTAAGTCTAATAATTAGAGGGGTATTTGCGTCTTTTTGCTCCTGTCACCACCATAGGGAAGAAACGTGTAATTTTTTCTTAAAATTTTTTTTTATACGAATCAACTTTAAAAAAAAATTAATTTTTTTTTATTTCGGTTTCAGTTTACGAGCAATAATAAAGAAAAAAATTTTAATTTTTTTTATTTCGGTTTCAGTTTACAAACAATAATAAAAAAAAATTTAAAAATTTTAATTTTTTTATTTCGGTTTCAGTTTACAAGCAATAATAAAAAAATTAAAAATTTTAATTTTTTTTATTTCGGTTTCAGTTTACGAGCAATAAATTTTTTTTTATTTCGGTTTCAATTTACGAGCAATAATAAAAAAAAATTAATTTAAAAGTTTTTGTTATTTCGGTTTCAGTTTACGAGCAATAATAAAGAAAAAAATTTTCATTTTTTTTATTTCGGTTTCAGTTTACAAGCAATAATAAAAAAAAATTTAAAAATTTTAATTTTTTTTATTTCGGTTTCAGTTTACGAGCAATAATAATAAAAAAATTTAAAAATTTTAATTTTTTTTATTTCAGTGAATCTCATGAGATTTCACTCTGAATATCATGTGATTTCACTCTGAATCACATGAGATTTTGTTTAGTATTCGTTTATATATTTACACTATGCACATGTTTTTCATATAGTGAGAATGTATTTGAAGCACATTTTGAGAAGTTCGTTCTATATGGAATTCGTTTGAATCTGGAAACTTTATCACCCGGTTTGTGGCTTGATGCGAATGTAATAGACTGTTGGGGTGCCATTCTTAATTATGAAGAGCGTTTTCGAGCTGCTGATTCCAAATCAAGACACTTTTTCCCAACTGGTTGTATCGTAAGTATTACAAATTTATAATTTTTTTATACAAGTATTTTGTTTTTTGATGATACTTAATATGATATATAATACAGACAGAATCTATGTTGGATGGAACCTTTACTTCTTTTGATGAGAAATGGAAAAGATTTTCTGATCAAGTAAACGCTCAGTTTAACGGCAACGAAGGTGGTAGGGGTCTTGAAGGCATCGACTTGGTAATTTTTTTATTCTAAAATTGCACCTTTTTGTTTTTACATTTATTTATTATATTAAGTTTTTGTTTTATTTAAAACATGTGTTTTTTCCAATTTGCAACTCCCAGCATTTTTATGTGGTTGTCTTCAGTCTTACCAAAACAACCACGATGACCATACTTGATAATAGTCCGGGAACATATGGTTCAAAATATAAAGATGTTTGTGATCTTCTTATAAGTATTTTATCAGCTCTATTTAATTCTTTTTTCACAAAATATCACATGTGAATCTCATGAGATTCAGAGTGAATCTCATGAGATTGAGAGTGAATCACATGAGATTCAGAGTGAATCACATGAGATTCAGAGTGAATCTCATAAGATTCACTCTAGATCTCATGATATTCACTCTGGATCTCATGAGATTCA
>BQNB010066929.1:9517-30027 GCA_026074375.1 Tanacetum coccineum | reverse complement strand
CGGCTATACGCGTGTTACTGTTCACGCGCTTTTATTTCACGCATTTTGGTCAAAATCTGGTCAAAATGTGTTTTGGTAACCGTTTTTTCAGGCGATTTATATAAGGTATATAGGGCGATTTATACAAGGTATATAAAGCGATTTATACAAGGTATAAAGGGCGATTTATACCAAGCATAGATGGCGATTTATACCAGTATAGAGGGTGATTTATACCAAGTGTATAGGGAGATATATACCAAATACATAAGCCGAACTATACCTTGATTAACCAAAATCAAATCAGAAAAGATAAGAAGAAATAAGAGAACATATTAGATCTAAATAAGAAGCTTATCTAAAAACAGAAAAAGTGTTTCATAGATCTCAGATTTGTGTTTGCTTGGACTTATTTCAAATCTTAATAAGATTTCTTTTTAAAACATAATATCATCACAGATTTGTAACACCACGTGCACATCTAGATCTAGACTCAACCAAGAACTCTCATTTCAATCAACAACAATAAACTCTGACTCAATCTAAATCCTATCATCCTCCTAATGCATCTACAACATATCTCTCAAAAAAGAAAAGAGCAAAGATCTTAGATTTGGTTTAGTCGTTTCTCTTATGAGATTTAGAGATCTAAAAGATTTTCAAACGAAAAACCACTTCATCACCGATATATTTTGAAGCCTAGCTTCGTTTGATTTTCAAAAGTCACAAAGAAAAGCTTTATAACAAAAGTGTTACAATCTTTCCTTTTATTTTGGTTAAAAACAGAAAAACAAGAAAGACTACAAGATCTCAAATTTGTTCAAACCATATTCGAATAAATCATAAATCTTTAACATATTCTAGGTGTTTAAACCATCTCATCATAGATCAAAGTGTTGAAGCATAAACTTCTATTCATATTCAAAAAATATAGAAGAGAGAACAAGAACAAGAGTATCCAAGTCCCTCTTTTGTTTCGATTCAATAAGAACACAAGGAAAAACGAAAAAGAAGAAAACCTACCTTATATTTTTTTCAAAGATCTTCAAAGCCTTTACTTTTAAAGAAATCAATAAGGGTGCGTTTTGTTATCACACAAGAAAAGGAGAAGGTTCTTTGTTGAAGTGTCGTGATAAGGCAGAAGGGAGTATATTTGTTGCCTAAATATTTGGAGTGATAAGGGAGTATTAGTTTGTGACTGCGTTTAACATATGAGAAGTGGATTAGGGTTAGAGCAAAGTTGTGTGTACAAGTGATATATATAGCAAGTATTTTATGTTGAAGTGTTTGGGCCTAAGTGTGTATACTGGAATAAACATTATATTTGTTGGGCCTCATTGCCGAAAATTGCTATACAAAGTTTGGGCTGGAACGAGTTTGAGTTAGAAAAAGACTATAGATTTTAAGTGAGCAAAACGTCTAACAAATTGGAATAACGATTTATTGTTGGGTTGAGTTTCTAAAATGGCCGGGCATTGCTTATTCTCAATAGGGACGAATTTTTTTATTTGATTTGGGCTGGAATTTTGTATTTTTGGTTTTTTTGTTGTTAGGCCATATCCGAAAATTAAAAAGTGAGCAAATATGTTTTTTCGTAGTTGTTAACATTTAACAAGTTACACTACGCATTTTTGTTTTGATAAAACACAATTTAGTGAAAAAATAAAAAGTGTGATATCATTTTTTTATTAGGTTAAATTTTTGGTATAATTTTTTAGTCTACGGTTTTAATTAAGGATTAAATAATTTTTGTTTGCAGGATATTAGTTTGTGGTGATTAATTGAGCGCGCTTGTCTGGATTATTCGTTGAGTATCGAGATAGTTGTTCGAGACAAGATGAGTCGAGATGTGATTATGGTTGGTTCGACAATGCGAATTCCATTGTTGTATCGGGGTGAATATTCTCAATGAAGTGAACGGTTTATGGACTATCTTGAAGAGAAAACGGATGGGGAAGCAATGATAAATTCTATTAAGAATGGTAAACACCCATTACTTGTTGTTGCTCAAGTGTCACTTGCTGTAACTGCACCGAATGCACCTCCTACTCTTAAAGATCCCAAATTTTGGACTGCTGAAGAGAAAAAGACTCGAAAGATTGATCGTCTTGCGAGATCTCTTTTGATTCAAGGTCTTCCAAATGACATTTATTCTCTCATTGATAGCAACGATACTGCTAAAGATTTATGGGATGCTCTTAAAAGGCAGATGCGTGGTTCTGAGTATGGCAAATGTTAATACAAATAAACCCATAAAGACTTAGCTTATTTTTATCTCATGACCTTCCTAGTTTTATTGATGACAAAACATAAAGAAACATCATATTAAAACCATCTCTAAAAACATAAGATTTTAGAAAATCACAAAGTGTCATAAAAATGTGTATGCATTATTTTATGTAAACCTAAACTATACACAAAATGCTTTCTAACTTCTCTATTATTTACATCACTCATGACCTAATCAAATGCAGCAAATCCAAGGATAATCTTACAAGATTTCACATGATCTCTTAAGATTTTGCAAATCAAAATTCGGATTTGGTTACTGTAGGCCGGTTTCATTGATTTTGGCTGCCGGTTCAAAAACTGGCAGAACCGGGCTACAGTACTTTTCTTGGCTATAAATACCAAGCCATTTCTCATGTTTTCACACACCTTCTCACTTAGAAATACTCTCTAATCATCTGATCTTTCTTTCTATTTTTCTTGCATACTTTCCTTTAGCATTTTGTAGGTAATTTACTTCAAAGAAGAAAATTGCCAAACACTCCTTCGAGACGACCAAGTTTCAAAGCATCTTGTTTCGGATCTCTATAGCATCATCAATATCACATTGCTGAGTCTTAAACATCATAATGTAGTTGTTAGTTACATTTATCATTGTAAATCAAGTGTAGTATTGTTGGTGTGATTCTACCGTGTGAAGAATCCAGTATTTAGCTTTGTACCGAAAAAGAGGTATAAGCAACGTTGTGAGGCTTCTTCGCCAATTGAAAGGAGTTTGGTGACTAGTGTTTACAAACTCTCGAGTAGGTGACTCGGGGAGTGGAGTAGGGCAAGGAATGTGTCCTTTTAGCCGAACCATTATAAATACTTGTGTCTTGGTTATCTCTTTTCAACTCTCCATTTATTTGCTTTCATATTTCTTACGTCATATACCAATACCAATATCATAATCATTTCATGTATAGTTTCAAACAAATTTAAAAAAAAGGTAAAAATTAATCAGGAAAACTATTCAACCCTCCTCTAGTTTTCCACAATTGGTATCAAGAGCAAGGTTGCTAAATTTTAAAATAAATTGTATTTTAATCTTTAAACAATTTTGGATTCTGAAAACTACAAAGAAGGTCAATCTATGCAACGACCACCTCTTTTTGAGGCTAATTGTTTTATATATTGGAAAAACCATTTTGAAACCTATCTAAAGATATTGATCTTTGGTATATTATAGTGCATGGCAACTGCAAACCTACCAACAAGGACAAAGATGGTAAGGATGTAGTCATCACTTATGATAAATTTGATGAGAACCAAAAGAAAATGATTTTCAAAAATGATGAAGCAAAAATGGTTTTATATAATGCTTTACCTAAAAAGGAATATGAAATAATTTTTATGTGTAACACGGCACAAGATGTTTGGAATTCTTTAATAATTACTCATCAAGGTAACAAACAAGTTAAGGATAATAAAATAGATCTTTCAAAAATATGAAGAATTCATTATTTCGGATGATGAATCTATAGATTGTGCCTTTTCTAGATTCAATACTATTATTATTTCTCTCAAATCACTTGATTAATCTTTTTCAAGTCGTAATCATGTTAGGAAATTGTTGAGGGCTCTCCCTACCAAATGGTGTCCAAAAGTGACGGCAATAGAAGAGTCCAAGGACTTGTCAACACTATCCCTTGACGAACTCATCGGCAATCTCAAGGTCTATGAGGTAGTGCTTGAAAAGGACTTGGAGGTCTCAAAGAACAAGAAAGAAAAATACAAATCTCTCGCTCTAAAAGCAAGGAAAGTCTTAAGTGAAGAAGATGCATCTTCCTCGGATAGCAATGATGAGGAATATGCAATGGCGGTAAGGGACTTCAAAAAGTTCTTTAGAAGAAGAGGCAAGTTTTTCTGACAACCCTATGACGACAAAAAGAACTTCTGAAAGGCAAAGGAAGATAAGAAAGAAAAGGAAGACCGAAGATGTTTCAAGTGTAGTGATCCAAATCACTTCATTAATGATTGTCCCAAACACTCATTTGGTGATCAAAAGCCATTTGTTGTCGGGTGTTGAAGTGATAGTGGAGATGACTCCAAAAAGGAAGAAATATGTCTCATGGCCCAATCAATTGAGGTACAATCCGACACTCTTTACTATAGTAGTTCATCCTTAGATAATGCGTCAAGGAATAATGAGTATGATAAACTTTGCAAAAATAGTCTTAGAATTATTAACAAAAACAAACACCTAAAAGCTAAAAATAAATCATTAAAAAGAGATGTTTGTGAACTTAAGTCTATAATAGAACAACTAGAAAGAAACAAGGAAATAGGTCATGAATATGAGTCTTGTGACAAACTTGTAATTGAAATTAGCTCACTAAAACTAAAACTAGCTAGTTTTGAGAATAGTAGTTCATCTTTGTGGAAAATGGTCAAAATGCAAAAACCATCAAAAGATAAATATGGATTAGGATACACAGAGGATATAGCTTCCACTAAAAATAATAAAATTAAAAATTTGGTTCCTCAAAATGAAAAAATGCTCTCTGTAGAACCGGCGACGCCGGTTCCCTCTGTAACAGAACCGGCTCTCTGCAGCAAAAACAGAAAATGCAGAAAAAGCTAAAATCCTAGGAAGTAACATTGTAAAGAAAAATAACTCGATATTAATAACTAGAAAGCCCACTCTAAGCCTACCTAAGAATAACAAACAACCACCAATCTTAAAGCTTGGTCAAGGCCATGGAAAAAGTAGGATCCAAACGCCTTATAAAACAGCCTATGGAAGTCCTAATGTCCTATATCCTAAAAGCAAATATCATCAAGTTGATTGGAACTATGGAACACAACAAAAACAACAGTTCCAACCACCTATGTATAATCATTGGGGTCCTTATCCTCCATTTCCATATATGGGTCAAACAAATGGTATGCATAACACTAACGAACCCATGAGATATTGGGGACCGAATGCTTAAGTTGTTTCATGATTCTAGGTACGTGTAAAATTCAATCTAGAACCGGATGAATGGATCAAAGATAGTGGTTGCACAACACACATGACGGGCAACAAAGATCTCTTCTCATCCTACAAGGCCATAGACAGAGGTAATATAGTGTTTGGTGGTAACACTAAAAGCAAGATCATCGAAAAAGGTACAATCTCTCATAACTCCCTTACTATTTATAATGTTAGCCACGTAGAAAACCTTAGTTTTAATCTTCTTAGTATAGGTCAAATATGCAATAAAAAATACAAAGTACTATTTAGTGAAACCGGTAGCGAAATAATTAAAGACGACATAACCATAGGAAAAGGAATTAGGAAAAATGGCCTTTACATAATGAAAATGGGGAACTCACCAAAGAAACTCTTTGTCTAACTTCAATAGATGATACTTCGACCTTATGGCATCAAAGATTAGGTCACACCAATATGCGACTTTTACAATCGCTATCATCTAAAGAGCAAGTTAGAAATTTACCAAAACTAAAATTTGAAAAACATTTTTGTGATGCTTGCAATGTCGGAAAACAAGTATACGAGAGCCATAAGGCCCAAAACATGGTTTCAAATACTATGTGTCTAGAACTTTTACATATGGACTTGTTTGGTCCATCGGCTGTTCAAAGTTACGGAGGAAACTTCTACACTTTGGTCATTGTCGACGACTATTCAAGGTATACATGGACAAGATTTTTAAAACACAAAAATGAAGCTTTTGATCACTTTGAAATTTTGAGCAAAAAGATTCAAATTCAAAAGGGTTGCCCCATTATATCAATACGTACGGATCATGGTCGGGAATTTGATAATGAAATACAATTTGGAAACTTTTGTGATGCTAATGGTATTACTCATAACTTTTTGGCACCTCGTACTCCACAATCAAATAGGGTAGTAGAACATAAAAATAGAACCTTACAAGAAATGAGTAGAACAATGCTAAATGAACAATCGATTCCTCAAAAATTTTGGTGTAATGCCGTTGACACCTCCACCTACATTTTAAATAGAATTCTCATTAGACATTTCCTCGGAAAAACTCCTTACGAGCTTTTCAAAGGTAAAAAGCCCTTCTTAGAATATTTTAAAGTGTTCGGTAGTAAATGCTTTATTCTTAATACCAAAGATTATATAACAAAATTCGACCCTAAATCAACCGAAGGTGTATTTCTAGGATACTCTCCTAATAGTAAAGCTTACGTAATTCTAAATAAAGAGACCATGAGAGTAGAAGAATCTCTCAATGTAAAATTTGATGAAAGTCCTCCTCCAAAATCATCACCTTTAGTAGATGATGATATTCTTGAAAATGATATCATAGAAAATCAAGATAAAGACCTAGAAATCAAGGAAAATGAACCATTAAACAAAAAAATCACAAACATCAAACACTCTAAAGATCATCCTTTAGAAACCGTCATAGGAAGTATTAATGAAAGAATTCTAAGACCTCAAGATCAAAATCAAAGCAACTTCTTTTGTTTCGTTTCCACCGTAGAACCCAAAAACATTAAGGAAGCCATACAAGACGAAAGTTGGACTATGGCTATGCAAGAAGAACTAAATCAATTTAAATCAAATGACATATGGAGTCTCGTTCCCCCACCTAGAAACCAAACCAGCATAGGTACAAAATAGGTCTTTAAAAACAAACTCGACGAAAATGGTGTTGCTTCTAGAAATAAAGCAAGACTCATGGCACAAGGGTACAATCAACAAGAAGGAATAGACTTCGATGAAACCTACGTCCCCGTGGCAAGATTAGAATCTATAAGAATCCTTCTTGCGTATGCTTGTGCTCACAATTTCAAGCTTTATCAAATGGATGTCAAAAGTGCCTTTCTAAATGGTTTTATAAATGAAGAAGTCTATGTCGCTCAACCTCCTAGATTTGTAAATTCTAAAAAACCCAACCATGTCTTCAAACTCAAAAAGGCTCTATACGGTCTCAAACAAGCACCCAAAGCTTGGTATGATAGACTTAAGTCCTTTCTTATTAATCATGAGTACACCATGAGGTTAGTAGATAACACTTTATTTACTAAGAAAAGAAATTCACATATCATCTGTTATCCTATAAACTTAACCTATATCACACCAATAAGCCATACCAATAAGCAAAAAGCAAGAAAGAGAGAAAAGAAAAATGAAAGATTTATTAGAGAGAGAAAGTAAAGAGTGGAAGATGACACACACACAAGTGTAAGAAATGGTAACCAACACCCTCTTTATGTGTGGAGAGGGTCCTATTTATACCCCTAGCCAACATGTAGGCGTATGGGCTTGTTACTTGGGTCGGGCTTGGCATTTCTTGGGCTTTGAGCCCGAAACACGGACAATATTAGATTACAATCCAAGCCCGTTAAACCTGACTAGCCTATTACTTAACAAGACTAATTTCAACTAATAAGACCGATAACATTCTTGTTCGACTTAATAAAATTAAGGCTAACAATCTCCCCTAATGTTGAGGTCTCTTTCTTTAAACTCCTCCACTGTTGAGGTCTTCTTTAAGTTCTTCTATTTCTATGTTTACGTTCTTATACGACCGATAACATTCTTGTAGGAGGTTGTCTTGTTTTATCATTGTCTCCCCCGATGTTGAAGATATGTATTTTGACGTTTATGCTTTGCCTTGTTTATCTTCGGTCTTAGTCTTTGCTTGTTTGTAATTGCTTTGTTCATTCATGCTTTGTGATCTTGATCTTGAGCCTGTGTCTTTTGACTTTGAGTTCTTGAGATCTTTATCTTGCATCATCTCCTTGACTTGAATCATCTTGATTTGACTTTCTTGATCAACTTGTGCTCTTGACCGACATACTCATACTTATTGCATTCTTGTTTGACTTGTATGATCATAAGGCTAACAATCTTTCCAAAATACGATTCTTGATTTGACTTTGAAGATCTTTGAGGAAGTTTAGCATCAACAATCTTTATGCTGAATGATTGACTTTGAAAGCTTGAGTATGAGTATGTGGTAATGAATCCGACTTCGCTGGTACATGATTGCAACACCGACGTTTGAATCTGCATTTAAAAGGTTAGTAATAAACAACAGATATGGACAAAAGTGTCTTTGTCACTTCGTCAAATATGGTTGCAATAACTACGGTTCCCTGTTAATCAGTATAAATACTGCATGTGATCAGATAGAATTCATATGAATCTTCTTGATAGGGTTTCGCAGCTGTACTAGCCGTTCTCGTTACTGGAGCGTCTCAAAGCAGACAACACGGTAAGAGTGAATCAGATAGTTACTATCTTTCTGATTAAGTCGTCAATTCATTTACTAGATACAAAGACAGGGAATTGCAATAAAATGAGTTGAGAAACTCATAGAAAAGATGAAAGGAAAATCTGTGTAGGAAACTAATTTGGAAAAAATCATAGGGTTAGTCGACAAAAGCCGAATGCTTTTAAAAGTTCAAAGACAATCAATTCTTAGTGTTAAACAGCTACTTTTTTAGATTCTCTTGCAAAGACAGATTTCTTAAAGTCAAAGTCAGTTACCACAAAAAATGTGTCCCATGATTTTTCAAAAACAATCAATACACAGATTTTGCCTCAGAATGTGTTGCCAATTTTCAAGAACACAAATGTGATTGCTCCAGGAATGTATAAAAAAGTGTTACACAAAGTCCTAATCAACTAGACACCACAGTTGCCTCAAGACATTAGAAAAACTAACAAATGCGTGTCTTTCTCTACAGGAGTAATTCCCACTACTAGCGTTAGCAGACCACAGCTTAAGAAAAATGAATGGGAGATAGAGTCTTGCCTAACAAATAGTTAAGGGAAGTTGCAAAAGTGAACCACCAAAGAATTTTAAGTTTAAATATAAAACAATCTGTAACTGCGAGTAATGACAGTTTGAATTGCTAAGAGCCTCGAAAATG
The DNA here is from genome assembly GCA_026074375.1 of Tanacetum coccineum. NCBI lineage: Eukaryota > Viridiplantae > Streptophyta > Magnoliopsida > Asterales > Asteraceae > Tanacetum > Tanacetum coccineum. The sequence continues at coordinate 20,916 of BQNB010066929.1, read as the reverse complement.
TTAACACTTTTTGTTTGTGTTACTTGTGGAAAATGTGTGTTGAATGACAATCATGATTTGTGTGTTTTACATTATACTAATGGCGTGAATTCTAGGGACGTCAACCAATTGTCGTGCCTATTAGTACTAGAGAACCCAAGCGTAATGTGAACCAATCTGTTGCAATCCTATAGAAAACAGTTTGCAACAGACTACCATTGTCAAGAACCTATACACCACAACTGGAGTTTATGAGCAAGTTAGTTAAGGGACATGCAGTTGGTGGTACCCTAAGTTTTACACACCCGGATACAAATTGGAACATAATCAATAATAGGAAATGTCAAACCTAAATGCTAGTATGCCTCTAGGAAATGAAACTAGAAATGCTAATATTTCGGAACACATGACTCCTAGGTGTTTCACTCTATCCAATACTCCATTGTCTTCTAATTCTTTTGCAGCTCATAGACATAATTATATTCATCGTCGACTCTAGGTGCTCAAAGCACATGATCGAAAACTCTCAAAACTTCTACAAACTAATTTGTGGGAGGAAATTTATGGGGCTCGGTGAAGTTTGGAAATGTCAAATTGTACTGTTCGTGGTTATGGGAATCTGGTTCAAAGGAAACTATTAATAATTCAAACGGGTTTATCACGCGAAGGGCCTAAAATCAAATTTATTTCCGCCTCGGTTCAATTTTGTGTGCGGATTTGGAAGTTTGCTTTTTCGGAAGTCTACAGCTGTTACATCAGGGATTTGGAAGGGAAAAATATCTTCTCATAGGTTTCTCGGTGGCACCAGATTTGTACTCATCACTCTTCAAGACTCACCAACTCCCAAATCTAATTTGCTAATGGCTAAAGCCCACCATCGTCTCAAGCATGCTCATGCATCGTCGTCTACTCTCTCTAAACTTCGACACCATTTACTTGCTTTTCAAAGAATCATATTGTGAATGGCTCCTTCATTAATTAAAATTCCCGTCAAATAATCATCTTTGTTCTTCTTGTGAGTTGGGGGAAAAACAAAAAGAAAGTCTTTTTTCACACTAAGACTCTTACCCTGAGTTCCAAAAGAGAATTACAACTTCTACACATGGACTTATGCGGGTCTATGCGGGTTTAGAAAGTATTTAATGGGAAAGAAATATGATCTTGTAATTGTTGATGACGCTATCCAGATTACTTAGACTCACTTCTTGGATCAAAGATGAAACATAAAGTACTCATTGTTTTCCTCACACTTATCAAAGAGGATTCATGATCAAGTTAGAATATTTCGACTAACATAAAAAAAGGCACGATAATTTTTGAATAACTTCTTCATGCATACTTTGCAAAGAGGTAATAAAAAACAAAACGTCAACTGTCGAACACCTGAACAACACGGCGTTGTCGAAGAAGAGATTGGCAACCTTATCTTGTTGAGGCTGCTCGAACAATGCTAAGAGCCGCTAAAGTTCCCTAGTTTCAGGGCTGAAGCAATTGCAACAGCTGTTTCTCAAAATAGTTCACTTGTAATTCCTCGACTTGAGGAAACACCTTTACACTATCATCAATAGCTGGGAAAACCGTCTGTTAAGTTCTTTCACATTTTTGGCTCTCTTTACTACATCATAAGAGATGGTGAAAATCTTGACAAAATGAAGGAAAAAGGTGATGCATGTATTTTTGTAGGGTATTCTACTCAGTCAAGAGCTTACAGGGTATTTAACAAGAGAACAAGAGTGATAGTTGAAACCATTCATGTTAACTTTGACGAATTGCCTCAAATGGCGTCAGATCACGTCAAGTTCAGACCCCCGTTCCACAAGTCCCAAACGGCCTTGAACATGACAGTTTAAGTCTCGGTCCCCAAAGTCAAAAAAAAAAATGTTCCTCAAACTTCTGAGACAGTAACAACGTCAAATGAGCTGGAATTGCTATATAGTCCGATGTTCAATGAATTACGCAATGGATCTACTCTAGTTGTGTCAAAGTATTCGGCTATACATGCTGCTGATGCTCCTGATAAACGTCAACATCAAAACACAACTTAACACTTCTACAACAACCGTTGTTGTAGCTGAACCTCCATTGAACATTCATACACACCTTAACTTCAAATCATGACTCAATCAAGAGTAGCCAACTGTCACTTGCCCTGAGAAAATTATTTAAGTAGAACTCAATTTTACGAATATGCACAAGTTGACGACGATGAATTTATCAACTTTTTTTGTACACCGGTACAAGAACGAGGGGAGACATCGTCTCGTCATGTTGACTCGTCAAATATGCATACATTCTATCAACACCATACTTCTGAACAACGTTGGACAAAAGATCATCCTTTAGAACAAGTCATCAGAAATCCTTTCTCAATCATTAAAAAAGATGTCAGCTCGATACAGATGGAGAGATGTGTATGTTCACACTTTACCTGTGAGTCGGAACCCGAACGAAGCTACCTCATAAGAACGCCAGGCTGATTCTCATGGATTGAATCAATGCAGGGTAGGAACTTCACCAGTTTGTCGATTAGATGTTGAGATTAGACAACAAACCACTTTGCAAACTGTCATTACTTTAAAGTGGCTCTGGAAAAAACAAACGTGTATGGGTGAAATACAGTTATTCCCAACAGATTCTCGTCTTGTAGCTAAGGGATTTGCTACAAAAGGAGGAAATTGATTTCGAAGAAGGTCATTTGTACCAGTTGCTCGGTTGGAGGTGTCGGTTGTTATTGGTGTACGCTGCCACACATCAGTTTACCTTATATCCCGATGGGACGTTTTATAAAACAACATTTCCTTGACGGTTCTCTAAGGAAGACGTGTACGTAAACCAGCCGTGGATTTGTTGACCCATATCATTCTCTGACCAAAGTTTTACCGTCTCAAGAAAGCAGTTATCTCCCCCACCCCCCGGGTTCAAACAAGGCACCAAGAGCATGGTATGATGAAACTCTCCAACTTTCTGGTTATACAAAGGATTCTCAAAAGGTTATATTGATCCAACTCTTCATTGTAACTAAATGGGTGAATAGACTATTGCTGGTGCAAATTTACGTTGATGACATTATTTTTGGTTCTACGAACCTAAAACTTTTCAAAACGGTTTGAAAAACTATTGCACAACAAGTTTGAAATGTCTATGAATGGAAGCTGAAATTTCTTTTAGGAATTCAGATCCACTAATCCCCTTGTGGGTATCTTTATTAAAGCAAGCTCGTATGCTCAAGAGATACTTAAAAAGCATGGTATGACATCATGTGATAGCATTGGTACTCCTATGGCTACAAAACACCTAGATGCTGACTTGAGTGGTACTCCGGTTGACCAAACGAAATATCATAGTATGGTCGGAGCACTCATGTACCTAACAGCAAGTAGACCAGATATTGTACATGCAACATGTTATTGTGCTCGCTATCAAGCGAAACGACTGAGAAACATCTCACTGCAGTTAAATGGATCTTTTGGTACCTTAAAGATACCATTAACATGGGACTTTGGTATCCGAAAGACACCGGTTTCGAACTAACTACTTTTTCAGATTCGGATCATGCGGGTTGTCTTGATTCACGTAAGAGTACATCTGGTGGCATACAATTTCTAGGTGGTGACAAGTTAGTCAGTTGGTCGTCTAAAAAGCAGGACTGCACTTCAATGTCTTCAGCAGAAGCCGAGTATGTGTCTTTATCTGCGTGTTGTGCTCAAGTTCTATGGCTAAGAACTCAGCTCACAGATTATGTCTTTCACTTTGATAAAATACCTATGTATTGTGACTCAAAGGCAGCCATAGCCATCTCGTGCAATCCAGTCCAGCATTCCCGTACCAAGCACATTGATGTCAGATATCACTTCATTAAGGAACATATTGAAAAGGGTATTGTTGAATTATTCTTTGTCGGAACTGAATACCAGTTAGCTGACTTGTCTACTAAAGCCTTATCCGAAGATAGGTTTAAGTATCTCGTCAGACAACTCTGGTATTATGAGAACGTTGATCCAGAGAACTGGAGGCTCTGGCAAATGAATCTGCTTGATCTATCAAACATCGAACTTGTAAATATCTATGGAAAAAAATACAAAAATATAAAATTAAAAAAATATACAAAAATATAAAATTAACAAAAAGAAAATACAAAAATATAAAATCCAGAAAAACAAAAGAAAAAATCAAAAAATTTCAAAAATACCAAAAAGAATCTTCTTGACATGTCTCTTGGAATGATTAACATTTACGTACCTAGGAAATGTTGTTAACTCGGACACGGGCAAGTAATGAAGTTCCCCCCCCCAGCAAGAGTTTCAAAATGCTTTCAAAACATGTCATTTCTAACTTTTCTCTATAAAGACTTATGTACAATCTCAGTGCAAACTCCGGGTCCCGAATATATTAGGGAAGTGTTACGCTTCAATGCGCTTTATCTAAAATAGAAGAGAAGTCTTATATTGTGTTTTAAAACCGTTTTTGAACACAAATTTTCAAAAATAACTTCAAAGTCAAATTTGTCTACAATCTAATTTGTGGTATTTTTCCATAAAAGTATTATTTGTTAAAATTGTGTGTTCAACACTCCCTTCCTCAAATAAATTCAAAGTGCGCGAGGATACTTACAATGTCATGTTATTATGGCTCAATCTTATGAGGGGAGTTTTTCGAAAAAAACAATGCTTTAATGTTTTGGATATCTTCTTAAATGCTTTGGGTATTCAAAACATTTAAACTAATCTTAATAACAAATCTGAAATAATAATGTCTACTCAATAGATTAGATGTTATAAGATGATTCAGTGGTTGAGCATAATTTTTTTAAGAATTCTTCAATGTCAACTCATACTCTTTCAAAATTGTGTGCTCACCGATGCTAACCCTTAATTTTATATTCATTTTACAACTTGGTATCGTTTTATTTTGGTGTCAAACATATGTAAAATTAAGGGGGAGCAAGTTCATGTTCCAAAGAATTTATGCAATATCATGGTATAATCTTTCTCCCTATGAAATTTTTCATGTCAAAATTTTAATCAATTAGTATTTCAAATACTAAGTGTTTTATTATTTGAAATAAGGAGAGAAAATGTGATTAAAACATGATATAGAAGAATGTGATCTTTAAGACTCTAAGTGAAACTCTTTCCTTCATGTGCTAAACAATTTCAAATCTCGAAGCACAAGTATAGGGGGGGTATTTGAAAATAAAAATGTCAGAAAATGGTTTTATGGTTCGATCTTATACCCAACAACCAACTAATCTCACGACGTCGATGAAGTCATAAGGTGGTTAAGATTAGGTATAAGTCCTATGATCCAACCAGAACCAGGAGGGATCTACCCAAGGACAATCTATAGTTAGAAATAGAAGTCCTTAGGTATGATTGGATAAGAAGGGAGTTTATAAGGGAAGAATGCCGGACTAAGATTGTAGTAACACTAGAAACAATACAACAAGGTGTTAGTGATGACGTCTTGGTAAGCATTGAAGGGGTTTCTTGAAGAATAAGAATGAAAAGAAAATGTATGGATAATGGGTGAAAAGAAGAAGTCCTCTCACACAACTCTTAGCAGAAACGGGTCAATTCATAATCTATCAAAATCACAAGATGATTGTTGTTATTGAAGACGAATCAAGGGACTCTGTAATGCAATGCACAACCCTTCCCATCCATTTGAGTTTCTCTCAAAAGAAACTTGTCCCATTTGTCACGGAGATACACACGTTATCTATTGACATCTCACTCTAAGATTGTTAATATTAAATAGGTGGCAGTCTGCTCCAGCCTTCCGATTACTAATACACAAATTACACAAAATCGGTCTTAGGCCAAGAGATAAATAATAAATCTCATTAAGAACCATTTGTAAATAATACACTTGTTGAACACATAAAGTTTACAAGTTGAACAAAGAGTCCTTAACGCATTATCCTTTTAAAGATCTTGCCAGAACATCCAAAGTGGATACTTAAAGTATTCAAATGAAGATGAAAAATCCTACATGGCCAACATCAAAACAAGTCTTGGTAGGTGAGGCGGGTTGCAGATTCTATATGAATCAACTGGTCAACTTGGACAAGAAACGATGCGTGTGAATTCTATGTGAATCAACTTGTTCCAGTAAAAATGAATTGAAGGCTTAATTTAGGAAAAATAGATAACATATGGTTTTCACTCTTACCGTGTTGTCTGCTTTGAGATGCTCCCAGTAACGAGAACGGCTAGTACAGCTGCGAAACCCTGTCAAGAAGATTCATATGAATTTTATCTGGATCACAGGCAAGTAATTTATAACTGATTAAACGGGGGAACCGGTGGTTAATTGCAACCGTTATTCGAAGAAAGTGACAAAAGGACACTTTCGTCCTATATTGTTGGTTATTACTAACTTTTAAATGCAGATTTCAATGCTCTGGTGTTGCAATCATGTCCAGCAATAGTAATTAGTCAGATTCCATTACGGCAATACTCATTATCAAGCTTTCAAAGCAATCATTCAGCAATCAAGATTGTTGATTACTAACTTCTCAAAGATTTTAAAAGTCAAATCAAGAATCACATTTTGAGGAAATTGTTAGCCTTATGTTCATATAAGTCAAAGAAGAATGCAATAAGTATGAGTATGTCGGGTCTCAAGAGCACAAGTATGTTCAGAAAGTCAAATCAAGATGATTACGTCAGGAAATGATGCAAGATTAAGGATCTCAAGAACTTAAAGTTCAAAAGATAAAGGCTCAAGTTCATGATCACAACAGCATGAATATGAACAAGCCATTACAAAAAAGCAAAGACTTAAGGGACCGGAAGATAAAACAAGGCAAAGCATAAATGTCAAAAGTCATTATCTTCAACATCGGGGGAGACAATGATAAAACAAGACAACCTCCTACAAGAATGTTATCAGTCGTACAAGAACGTCAACTTAAAGAAGACCTCAACAGTGGAGGAATTTGAAGAAAGAGACCTCAACATTAGGGGAGATTGTTAGCCTTAATTTTATATAAGTCGAACAAGAAGTTATCGGTCTTATTAGTCTTGTTAAGTAATAGGCTAGTCGGGTTAAATGGGCTTGGATTGTAATATAATATTGTCTATGTTTCGGGCTCAAAGCCCAAGATAAGCCATTACTTGTACATATGCTTTGATTGCTTGTACATTGATTTTTATATGTATACATTACATATAGTTAGGGTTTAAAGGTAAACATTTAACATTTAAAGCCTGTTTTGATATAACGTTGTAAATGGTACATTATATGAGTAATGTACTTTATAGAAATGATATTAAGATATTGACTTGACATCTTAGGATGTTTATATGATATAAACATAGATATAGATGGCATAAGTAGGTTATGTGAGCTTGTTAACTTTAGAATGTAAACTATGATACGTAATGGAATAGAATGAAACGAAAATTTTATTATCGTGAAAAAGTAGTACTTAACATAGTAAGTAGATATTACATTGATGAAATACTGGAAAGTTATGGCTTGTTATACATTACCAAGAATATTGACATGGAGTACTTGCCGAAGAGAAGATGGAGCACATTGGAAAAGAAAAGAGCTCATTTCATGATCAAGGACATCAACAAGCTGCTAAAGGAAAGGAGGATGATGAGGAGTTTGGAGAAATTTGTTGGCGATAGACTCTACGGAACTGACCTCAGACTGCTACAAAGAACAATATGACTTCCTCATATTGTGTTCATATCTCAAAGGTCATTTCGTATATCATAAACTTGTGAATTTGTATATATGTAGTGTAGACTTATGATGAAAATAAGGTGTGCTCGAGAATAAAATTTTCAAGAATTTCTTAGTAAATTCAAAAATTTTCAAATTATTATACTCCGCACAGTCTTATATACCCTCACAACTTGAGGGTGAGCATTAAAATGTTCCTAATAGTGATTATGTAACATTTTGTCCCTGAATGTTTAATCAATTGATATCCAAAATATCAAGCGATTAACATTTTCGATAAGGGGAGAAAATGTGATTAAACTGAATCTTAATTGTATTGACATGTGATCGTATAAAATAGACTCAATGCACTCCAACACTTAGCATGTACTATGATTACGGTGCATATGTTAAGGGGGAGCTTTTAGTGATGATGAAAAACTCTCAAAGTGTAAATCTTTTGATATTTATATCAAACACTTTGATTGAACTTTTAAATGATTTTGGTTTTGATTGTGATGGAATACCCTAAAGACCGACCATGTACTTAAATTTATGGAGTTATAAGGTGGTTAAGTATAGGTATTCAAAGCCCATGATCCTACCAGAACTGGAGGGATCTACCCAGGGATATCCACTAGTTAGTGTAGAAGTACTTAGGTATGATACAAAAGGAGAAAAGTGAGAATCGGGAATAATGCCGATTGAGATGGAGCTAACACTGGAACAAACCCAATAAGGTGTTAGTTATGAAGTCTTAGTAAGCATTGAAGGGGTTGAAGAATGAAAAATAAATGTAAGGATAAAGGGTGAAAAGAAAGAAGCCCTCCATACACTTAGGCAGAAACTGGGTCAATACATAATCTGTCGGAAACACTAAGTTGTTGTCTGACATTAAAGACAGTCATGGACCTAGTGACGCTATGCACAACCCTCCCTAGCCACTCAAGGTCTCTTAACAGACTCTTGTTTCATTTCTCACAGAGATTACATGCATTTCTATCGACTTTCTCACTCCGAGTTAGTTGATATTGAAAAGGTGGCAGTCTGCTCCAGCCTCCGATCACTAAAAACAAAGTGCACTATTGAGTCTAGAGCCAAAAGAGATCATCCATAAATCTCATTAGGACACTTGTCAAATTATGCTTGCTAAGTCACACAATGTGAATAACAAGATATATATTAAGAGTCCTACGCATTATCCTTGTGATTTTGCCAGAACATCCGAGTGATATTATTCACAATGAAGATGGAAATCCTGCTTGAGCCAACATCAAACAAGCTCATGGTAGGTGACTTGTGCGATTCTATATGAATCAAACTTGTGACAACTGGAAAGAAACAATGGTGCGATTCTATAAGAATCAAACTTGTTCCAGGGGTGGTGCCACCGGGGCGGGCGCGAGCGGGTCGGGGCCCGGGGGTCCCCGGTGTCTGAATTTTATTCAACTTTTTTCAAAAACTTACTGGATACACGGGCTCGAGGTGCTGGGTAGAATCTTTGTAAATTAACCTCTTTTTTAAACCTTCCCGGGATCCGGACCGGTACCGTGACCATCAGCAACACAAACCGCTGCAGGGTTGCGGTTTTTTGTGGGCGGATTGTGGTGGTAGTTGTCTTGATTCTTGTTCCTCGCGTCCAAAGGATTCTATATGGAAATCTAACTTTTTGTTGTCCTTATGACACTGGAAAGGAAAGAAAGATAAGGACCTTTTTTCGATACCATTTGCTCGTTTGTTTATGCGATTCTATAAGAACTCAAACCTTGTTCCAGGTTATGGAATTGATGATTGCTTGATTGAATTTTTGCAATATTGAACCACTCTCTAAATCCTGTGTGTCGCCACACAAACCACTTTAGCAGGTGGACATTGTCGATTGATTTTTAAATCAATTTTTTATTTCAATTGGTTGGTGAGCGATAGTACTCGTTGGTTCACTCTTATCATGTTGGGTCTGCTTATGGAGACGTTTTGTCTCGATAATGCAAGAACATGCTTCAAGTTTGACGCGATCTGATACATATGTGTCTAAGAAAAGAGTACGATACTTCAGATGGGAACATTCTTACTCCTTATGTCAAGGTGATTCTTTTTAAATTGAATCACTAAGATCAAAAGGTTGTCCTCACGGATATTTGAAGGTTACCCAACCAAACCCCGGGGCGAAATGACAAAGCCATATTCGCCCCCCCCCCCCCCCCCCCCTCCCCCCCCCCCCCCCCCCCCCCCCCCCCCCCCCCCCCCCCCCCCCCCCCCCCCCCCCCCCCCCCCCCCCCCCCCCCCCCCCCCCGCTTTATTGCTAACTGCTTTATTTTCTGGACATATATAAAGATGGGATGGGATTAGGTACGGTACCGGATTCCAGTCTGACTCACAAAATTCATCCTAGACCATCAATGTTCATACCCAACCGACAAATATAAAGAACATCATGAAGCTCAAGTACCAATATTATGACTTGTTACTCTGATATAGTACATCTTCTTGAAGCGCGAAGTGTTTAAAGTTAAAGCAAATCATGAAAGATTTGCATTCTTAACGCTTTTTCAAGCAAAGTGTTAAAGTTAAAGAAATTTAAGAAATATGCATTATTAAAGCTTTTCAAGATTATCAAATAAAGAAAGGTATGAGCATGTCAGTCCAGAAGTCACAAGTTCACGAGATGGCAAAACGAGATTATGCTTGGTTGATTATTTCAAGAAGCTCAAAGATCACATTCATGCCAAGACAAAAGAACTAGCTCAAATCTAAAGTCAATGATCACTACATCAAATCACAAGTTAATGACTGAAGTTAAAGCCTACGAGCTCAAGACCGAAGTGAAAGCATAGTATGCTAATTTCAAATTTTTGTAAATCAGAGTGACCTCCCTTAGGGGGAGATTGTTAGAAATACGGAAAAGTATCGGTCACTTCCAATATAAGTAGTCATAGCTCGTAGTAATTAAGTAATGTTATGTTAGTAAGCTAACCTGGCCAAAGTTACATTGTAAGCCCATAACAAAAGCCCATGGCTGGTTAAGCTAGGCATATATAAACCCTCTCCACACATGGAGAGGGTGTTGGTTGTTCATTTGTCACATTTTTCACTAAGCTAATATTATTATTTTTCTTTCTCTCTCTAAATGTTCATCTAACCATCTCTTTCTCTCTCTAAACTCTAAGTGAATCATTCCATACTTGTGTTAAGATATTCTATAGGTTTGTTTGTTTTAGTGCAATGATTTACTTATCTCGAAGTGGAATATCATTCTTAAGACATAGGCGGGGCATCATCCTAAGACCTAGACACGATTAATCCTGTCACAATTAATGCATCCGCAAAAAGCATCATTTAGTTTAATTATAATCTATCTTAGGGAATCAAAGCAGTGGTGATCATGTTAAAACCCTAGCACAACGGGACTTTACCCACTTATTGTTTGACGGTGTTTTATGTACCGGTAGTCCACTATTCAAATCTTTATCAGTTAATTAAGAGCATGATTGCTAAAACATAAACGAGTCACCTACCGGTCCAACTAAGCTTATAATTCAAAGACGAAGACAGAACATTATTTGTGATCCTATTGGACTAGTAATATAAAACACGACATGGAGAGCTATCCTGGTATCTAGATTACTTTTTAGGTATCACTAGACCCAGTTGAATGATAGGTCGCATATTCAAACACATAAACAAGTATGAGGTGATGAACATAATTAAACAATCAACGATAAATTAAGAAATCAATTTGAAAA